>BOPN01007059.1:27500-32500 GCA_017312705.2 Penaeus japonicus
ACATTTGAAATTCGGAAGTCCACTCCTTTCTTACTTTTGAAATGTGCATTAGGTGTTTGTAGATTATTTGGAACAAGCCTCTGCTCTTGTTAGAATAGCTGTGGCATTGTTATTTGAAGTTGACACAGGGTCTGGAACTGACGGATAAGTGTACTGCGCCATGTCCGCTCCGCTTGGCAACATCTTAAATGAGGTACTGAGGCTAGCGTCCATGCCAACAATCAACGTGCATCCTTTACTACATTCACTACTTTTAATTTTCTCCCGTTAATGGAACAGATAAACGTGTCCTGATTTCATTCAGACAAATAATGTCATAACTGCATAAATGTGATACATGTCTTTTTTTCCATTTTTGTTTTCACAGCATTAATATTCTACGTATGATTTTCAAGTTCCCTTGTGGTCTGATCAGAAAGGTTGAGGTCGCCACTTGTCCATCGCCACGCCGTTGTAAAGCAATCGCTCCTTAAAATCGAGGCGAATATTGCAACCGGCATTCGAAGGCTTCATTTTCTCCCTTCTTCGGTGTCCTAATACCTCTTCCACTCTTTCCTCACTCCAGAGTGTGAGTCCTTCTGAATGTATATCTTATATGGCTCTCGTGCATCCTTGAGCTTCGCTACTTTTTCCAAGACCTCATCCCGGGTGGATTTCTAATCGACCATGATGAGCAGTAGGCGTGGACGGCTGGTCGACCCAGCCTCTGGCATGGGCACTCCACACCTGAATATTGGCATCATCGGTGGTGGCACCGTTGTCTGCTACTTGCTCATCGGGTTGCCTCATGATTTCATAGGTTCTACCAGTTTTACCTATCATGGCCTTGATAGGTAAAACAACAATTAGAGGTCATCTACTCAGGCGTCTTTGGCACGACGTTACCCTCTACGTTGCCATGGGAACGGATACGTCAAGCGAACTTAGTGCACATGCGCAAACCTAGCTGTCACGGACGTGTGGAAGGTATACCCACACCAGTATTTTTTCAAATGGAAATATTGTCAAAGTCCCAACACCTCTTTTCTGTAACAATTAGCCACTTAACTGTTACCGTACTTATATGTTAGTGTGTGAGGTTTGGTGGGCTACGCAGGCCAGGTTAACTTGAAAATTGATTATCACTTCGGCCCTAGGTCAAGAGAGATAGAAAGAAAGAGAGAAAATTGTATAATATACGATCATACATCATCATATACGGAAGTTAGGAATATTTAGAGAGAATCACAACTAGATACAGGATGATGTATCTAAACAAATGGTTGATTAATTGATAAAAATAAAAATCTATGAAGATTGATAACTCCTAGCATTTTGGTAACTATAAGGCAACAGATCTCTCTCTCTCTCTCTCTCTCTCTCTCTCTCTCTCTCCTCTCACAATTCCCTACTATATATTGTCGTAACTCAATACCATGCTGTAAAACGTAGAGATTGCCTATAACCGAAATCTACATTTAAAGTTACATCTACATCGCTCTCTCTCTCTTTCTCTCTTATATGTCTGTATGGAAACCCTATAATTCTCTCTCTCTCTGTCTATCTCTCTCTTTCTCCTACTTCATCTCTTTTTTTCTTCGTCTCTCTCTGTTTTTGTCTGTTTGCCTGTCTGTTTCTCTCTCTGTCTGTCTGTCTGTCTGTCTCCTTCTCTCTCTCTCTCTCTCTCTCTCTCTCTCTCTCTCTCTCTCTCTCTCTCTCTCTCTCTCTCTTTCTCCCTCTCTCTCTCTCTCTCTCTCTCTCCCGCACTTATTTAGAAATTCAGTGATTTTACTTCGGGTGATCCGATTGGGAAAAGTATCTCTCCTGCAATTATTTAAATCTAAAAAGGGACTCTCTCGGCGGATTAAGTACTGATGAATAGGGATTTTCCACAGATTGAATTTCCGAAAAATGTCCAAACTGATTACGGCCGAGAAAGAATCTGTTCTCTAATCAAATTTCCGTCGATGAAACAACGAGATGTTAACAGTCGATTGGAAAGCCTTGGCTGCGAAGGGTCGATTGCCTGAATTGTGACGTGATTTTATGTGATTTAAAGGAAATAATGATCTAGTGCTTTGTTGTTCTTGCACGTTTCCGTTCAAAGATGGGCTTCATTAATGTTCATCTTTTGATAAAGTGAAAAAAAAAATCTGCTCTGATAAAGAGTTTATGATTATAATGTTAATATATCTTATAATAAACTAGTTAACGATATTGCATTTAGATTAACCATATGGACGTTTGCCAAAAATATATGTAGTTCCCAAAAGCGCTGAAATGTATATGTACACAATCATAAACAAATTACAATCTAATAAAACAAATCATAAAACTAATAGCAAGGGGAGGAGGATGACAGAACGAGGGAGGGATTGAAGGGAAAATGGAAGGGAGCGAAGAAGAAAAAGGAGGAGGAGAGATGGAGAGAGAGAGTGGAGAAAGGAAGAAATGGATAGGAGGGAGGGGCAGATGGAAGAAAAAGAAAGTGAGGGAGGTAAGGAGAGAGAGAGAGTGAAGGAGAAAGAAACCGAAATCACGACAGCGAAATAACCTCAAAATTACATTCCTCGTCATTTTTACTTTATTTTCCAACTTTTTCGTCCCCAAAACCAACGGAGAAGTTAGTCCGTATTTAGAGCCAGGTCGTCCCTGCAGGTAACACGCGCAGAGACCCCCACCCACCTACCCCCCCTACGACTCACATGCAACTGACACGATTCATTTCGCTTCTGTGTACAAAGACCTTTTGTCCTCATGGCCTGGCCTCGTTTGCAGATGCTTTCATTCTTAGGAATTCAAAGTTGTTTTTTTGTTTCTCTCTCTCTCTCTCTCTCTGTCTCTCTCTCTCTCTCTCACCCCCTCTTTCTTAAAAGAAAAGAAATTACAGATCTGTAAAATCATTTTCATAATTTCACTTTCATTTTCTTCTTGATTTACGAAAATCTTTATTCTTAATACATTTAATAACTTTTCAATCAAGCTGGCAATCGTGCTGGGTTTATTTTATCTGCAATTGTGCTTGTATTCCTTTGAGCGTCTTTCCTAGAATTAGTGCGTCTGGCGGTGTGTGTTCTTATACGAACCAACAACTAGGCTTTGCAAAATAAAGAAGGAGGAAATATAAAAGATATCATTGCGAAAAAAAAAAAAAAAAAATCAGTGCAAGGAAAGTGGGAGGATGGCCAGTCGGAACAGATCATGTTCGTTGATGGGATTTCAATGATAGTCCTGTGTCCTTCTGCAAGATTGACAGCCGTTGTCGTTCTATCAATATCTCGTGATTCTAGACATGACAGTGCAACATCATGCAGCAACGGGGCTTGTTCAGTCTGTCTGAGGATGAAATGAGTTTTGGAATGAAAGCAAACGGAGATTGCGGCTGTCATGCGTATCTTTGTGATAAATGATTCATTGTTTGATGTAGTTTTATTTAAAAGATATATTTCAGTACGTATTTGGAAGTCAGATACTAAATGTACATGAATGCAATGGTGTGACTGAATATTCTGAGTTTAACGGTAATTTTAAAAAAGAAATCTATATATACGGGATTCACAAAATAAGCTTTAAGCACAAAATATTTAGTAACTATATATATTGTGCATATATATATATACATAAATATATATATATATATATATATATATGCATATATATTTGTAGTAAAGTGTCCATTAACGATAACTAAGTTGCGTCATGAGACCAAATTCCATGATTTTCTCGCGTGATTGTTTTTAATGACATTGATATAAAGGACAAGGTAATGGTTTCCATCTTTTTACGTTGCAATGCAATAGTAATAGATTGACTCTCTCTCTTTATCTTTGTGTGTGTGTGTATATATATATATATATATATATATATATATATATAATAGATATAATAAATGATATATATATATGGATGTATATATGTATATTTGTATATATATTGTAAACACACACACACACACACACACACACATTTGTGTATATTATATATACACACACACATACATACATATATATACATACATGCATACATACATACATACATACATACATATATATATAGATAGATAGATAGATAGATAGATAGATAGATAGATATAAATAGTATATAATAATAGTAGTAGATCGATACAAATATCGATCCAACCATACATTAATGCATCAAGCAACCTACATATTTAATCCCCCTCTAATAAATATAATCAGAAAGTCTATGGGAAAAAAAAAATGAAAGAAAGAAAAAAAAAAAAGCTATCGATAAGGGCGTGATTACCTGAATTTCGGCTCCAGTAACCACACACTTCTCCGACGTCTGCGCGAATGAGTGACGGCCTCCGTAATTGAGTGTTAGGTCAAGGTAGGTCGGCTCCTTTCCCTCGACGCCACGCCTGTCAGCTCTGACGTGGGAAAATATTAAGCCTCGCAACATATGTGTTTGTTACATAGAATGTTTGTTATTTGCGAGATTTGAGGTAAAAGTTTGGTAAGGTCAAATGCCGGGAGACAATATTATGAGAGGGAAATTGAAGGTAATAGAGAGAGAGAAAAGGTGAAAAAGAGAGCGAATGGGGGGGGGGGAAGGAGAGAGAGGGACGGAAGGAGAGAGAGAGAGAGAGAGAGAGAGAGAGAGAGAGAGAGAGAGAGAGAGAGTGAGTGGGGGGGGGGGGGGAAGCGCGTACTCGACAGAGAGAAAGAGATAGATAGATAGATACTGAGCGAGAGATACAAATATGTATGCATGTATGCACACACACACACACACACAGAGTGTTCAAAATCTAATAAAATAAGTTGCTTATAACGCACTCCGTCGATGGAACGTATCTCAACCCGAGTCACGTTGACACCAGGCTGCATTGCAATGGCATTCCATCTGCATTTTTGATTCGTCGCTTTCACTCTCAGCATCACGGGGACATGCAGCCAAAGCCTAACATTGCAGCATGTTGCATGTGCACAGAACATCTGTATAGCAGTGCCGGAAATTGGATTATAACGTATATTTATCCGACTTCTTGTGACCTTAAT
>BOPN01007059.1:42500-60000 GCA_017312705.2 Penaeus japonicus
TGTTATATCTGAGGCCCAGCGCGGAGACTGATACAAAAGCGTCGTTTTTATTAATTCCCTGAAATCAAGTTATGGTAATTCCGCGCCGAGAATGATGTACAAGCGACGCTCTCAGGAAACCCTGCGTGAAGAGTGATAGATATGCCCCCGTTTTTGTTGTTATAAAATTATGTTTAGAATTATAGGTAGGATGAGGCTTATTACTCGCGGATAATGATTTTTTTTTTTTTTTTTTTTTTTTTTTTTTAGAAAGTGTAAAAGTACTCTGAAAGCCGTCAATCGCATCTAAATCTTTAAAGGATTGGCGCTTGTATAACATTCTCTCCGTTGGGAATCATGACGATGTTGATGATGATGATGATGAGGATGATTATTATGATGATGAGGATGATGACGATGGTGATGATGATGGTGATGATGATTATTATTATTATGATGATGATGACGATGATGATGATGGTGATTATTATCATTATGTTATTATTATTATTATGAGGATGATGGCGATGGTGATGATGATGATGATGGTGATAGTGATGATAATAAAGTTATACCAATAATACGTAACAGGGAATTATAGTAATCATGATATCTATTCAGGAATTGAGAATTGAATTTTACTTATTTTGTTTATGCTGAATGTTCAAATCATTACTTTAAATATCATCCTTTGCGTGATGAGCATACGTGGTATTCTTAATTAACGGCACAACCACACTGGGTGTTAGTTATTCAATAACAATTGCTCGTGTGATTACTGTGATCATCTTTTCCTAAGTAACAATAACATTCATACATATTTGGTGGTTTCCCTGTACAAAAAGCTATAGTTTTTTTTTCTTTTTCTTTTTCTTTTTTTATATTATCAAATATAGTGCTTACTTAACAGTCTTTTTGTTTTAATCAATAAACACAGTAACGAGACGTGAACGGGGAAAGTGCCTCAGCTCTGAGACACGAGGAATGGATCGCTTTCTGGCTGACAGGTTAACATCAGCATACTGGGAGTGGAACGTAGAGAATGGTGGTAGCGGTAGCGAACTTATATACGGCGGGGGACTCCCTCCCCCCTCCCCTCCTTCCCCCCTCCGCCGCCCCAGGGTAGAAGAGGAGGGTGAAGCAGATAGGAATTGTTGTTAGGCGGCCTGTTACAGTCGAGAAGGAGGGAGGGTAGGCGTGTAGGGCGGAGGAGAGGGCTTGTAGGAGTCGAAGTCGGGGCTGTTGGATGAGGGTCGCGTTGATGTTGCCTTTTGCTAAGTTTTCAGTATCGAGTTTCAATTTCGTTTGATATTACGATTCCTTGCGCTTGGTCATTTTTTTTATCGTAATGTAATGCAATGCACCTAAAAGAAAAGTTATAAAGTAATGGTTTTAAGTCTGCATCAGTATAGCTGTGGCTTCCTTTTATTTGTAATGGAAAGTCAACAAATAGCTGACGCATAAACAAAACAACAACATTTGTGTATAAACAAAAATGACTATTGAAACAACGCCCTGTTACTGACTGTTACCCTTGCTAACTAGGCGCTCCAACGGTCAAAATATTGTATTTGCCACTATTAGCTGATTTCATAATTTATACCATGTACATTGATGAATACGTTGATACATATTATCATTATGATACCACAATGTATCATTTTTGGTATCATCATCTGAAAATTCTTGTCATCGAAATTATGTTTGTGTCGTGGTTATCATGTGAAACCGCACGTGAATAATATGTTTAACATATGTGTGTATATATTTCAGATGAACAATAATTGTTTTCTTATGGATAGTATCAGAAAGGTAAATAAGTATGTAATATCAGATAAAATGATAGATAGTAATGGTGACACTTATCTAATATTAATGACGATAATGATAGAATTGATATGAAGGATAATTTTAATACTACTGATAATTATAACAGTGATGATTATTGTAACATTGATAATAGTATTAGTGCTAAGAAATATATGTCAATGATAACAATGATAATGTTGATTATGACGACGATAACAATAATATTGTTGATTATGAAGATAGCAATAATGATCATTAATTACAGTAATGATAGTGATAATGCTTTTGTTCGGGTCCCACCTGATGCGACCCGCCTTCACTGTATGCGGGCTTTCACGTCGACAGGAAACCGTGGAAGTCAAGGTAGGCTTCCTGCTTAGTTGTATTTCTGGCGGTGGCTTTGGACTTTGAAGTACTCGCCTTTAGTGGCTGAAGTAATCTCGACAGCAGAATTGATTATCTTTTGTTTCCTACGATGATGATGATGATGAGGGTTGATAGCGATAATGATAATGATTTGATGATAATGCCGATAAAAGTTATAACATAATGATAATACCATTTGATAATGATAGTAATAATGACGATGGCATTAATGATGATAACAATAATGACAATTTTGATAAAAGTATTAATGAAAATGATAATAACAATAACAATAACAAGAATGATGTGATAGCATAATAGTAATAATGATAACAATAACAATGTAAATGAAAATATTAATGATAGAAATAATGATCTTGATAAGGATGACATTCTTAATAAAGATGGTGGTATCTGCCATGCCTAATGCAATCGGCCTTAAGAAGTGATTGAGTGAGTGAATGGGTGCGTATGTAGTTGATTTGTGACGTAAGTGTTAAGTGAAAGCGCGGGTAAAAGGTGACATGGTGAACGACATTAGCACTGATTGGAGCAGTGACAGACAGAAAATGTCACCGTTTTATTTTGTATAAACTTATAATTTTTATTTATCTTTCTTTTCAGTTTTACCTTGTACTTTACAAATCAAACTTTAAATGTGAGAAGAATTATGTATAATATGAATTGCAGTACCTACAGAACCGTGTTTGGTATAAGCAAGCTGTGAGTATACCAGGGTGTTTGGAAGCAGGACGCTTGAAGAACGTGGAAGAACCAGCAAGCAATCGTGTTTGTTGAGACAGTTGTGAAAAGTGAACTGCACAAAACTGAATACAATGGTTTTCTGGAAAAAAATGGTGTTTTGTTTAATAGTTTGTGGTTCATAAGCATATTATACATTTGGACCATATTGTGTGTATGAGTGCTCATTATGTCGTATTTATTCAGGTTGAAATAAACGATTACTACAGGCTTGTGATTTTAGTGCCAACCAATGATAACAATAATTATTTTTACCATTAGAATTACTGTTATCATTATTAGATCATCAGTCTGATTAGTGTTATAGCAACGAGAATATGGATAAGTTATCCAGTCAGGAAGAAAAATGGATCGTTATAAGAACCCGACTTCACTCTCATTCATTAACATTCATTAAAAAAAAAAAAAAAAGTATTGCCCTTTTCATATCCACCTAATAGAAAGGAGCAAGAAAAAGCACAGGCGAATAAGGGGCTTGAGTATGAAATCTTGCAAGTGTAGAGAAAAGAGAAAGGGAAATAGATGAAAGTAAACATTCAAATTTTTGATTTCGGGAACTTCATGGTGTGAGATTACCAATAACTTGTGTTAGATAATACTTCTAACATATATCAAACATAGAACACAATATATGATTTTTAAGCGATTGGCTAAGAAAATCTACATAAGTTGGTCACTTGAGGTCTGAAAATGAGTCCCCTTAAATTAGAGATATAAAAAAGTATATCATATGTATTTTCACCATCCTAAATAATTAACCGCCATTATCATTGCCTACATTTTTGTTTCTTTTCTTGTAATGAATGGACAGAACCGGTGAGGTAAGGCGACCACACACGTGTCCGATAGCCACTGCTCTGACAAGATGTGAATGCGAGTCTTTTTGGCTGGCTGGTTATCAGCCTTTGTGCCTGGCTCTCGATTTCAGCTTTGTCTGTTTGCCTCTGCCTCTTTGGCATTATATCTCAGCCTCACTCGCACCTTCACTCTCTCGATTTTATTCATATTTCTCTATTCAAACACATGCACGAACGCTCACCCCAAAACACACATACAGAGTGTTTGGAAATACGATGCTTGTATTTGTCTTCCCGCGACTCTTAAGGAGAAAGTGAAATTCCTCTTTCAAGCCAATAACTCGAAATAATGAAAACTGAATCCCGGAATAATGTTCGCGCATTAAAGACCAAATTCAAGCAGTTAATTGACTGCATTTCACGTTAATTTACAAGTGAGGCCTGAAGTGCAGGTGGGATAATGACATTACCTTGGCTCGATGCTCATTTTTTTTTCTGCGTTCATAATTAAAGCTAATTGCTTTCCTGTTATATTGCTATTACATTTGATCGTGTTTATGTATTATGATCAACCTAAATTGAAGATGATCCAAAATAAATCAATAGTAATTACTCTAATAAAGGCGGTGATAAATCGATATATATTTTTAATATGTACCACCAAAAAATACATGATAATATAGTAAAAGAGCTGCCACATACAAAAGAATACAGCTAGATTATCCCAAAATGCACTGAGTTTCATTACTTATTTTGGGATGAACACTAAAGAGCGTGGAAGTAAAAGGTCTTTGTATATTGCAAGAGAGTTTTTTGACGTAATGCCATAGTGTAATGTAATTACACTGATACTGATACTACTACGACCACACGAACACGAACGAACACACACACACACACACACACACACACACACATATATATATACATACACACGTGTGTGTGTATGTAATCCCGTTACAATCTACGACATAAAAATCGCTAAAGGTCACATCGACCTTATTTCCATCCACGATCAGACGTATGTCGTGATTCGACAATTTCTGGGATTCCGATTTTATTCTCGACGGATCCTCGAATCATTATCATTAAACATAAAAATCTGCGCAAAGACACGTTTATACATTTCTTTGCGCGAAATGTTATGGAATCTGTAAATCTGTAATGATACCAATGAACAAACATTTGCGTTAATAATACACAGCTGTCGCATTTTCTTTGAAGAACTCGCATCCTCACTGTAATCACTAAAATCTGGGATTTTCTTTTGTTCTTTTGAATTATATCTATGCTTCGTTTCACTTGAATCGGGACTTTTGTATCCTTTAGTGTTTAGTGTTGTTACTTTGATTTCGTAGGAACACAGATACAATTAGACACAGGACGGTTTGAACTGTAAATCAAGTTTTCTGTTTTGCATATTTTTATTCATAGATTGATTCATGTACATATATATGTACAGTATATATATGTATATATATATATATATATATATATATATATATATATATATATGTATACATATATATACATGTATACATATATACATATATATACATATATACATATATATACATATATATTATATGTATATATATATATATATATATATATATATATATATATATATATATATATATATATATCCACACACACACACATATATATTTGCTTTATACATGCATCCATTTTCATGTTCATATAAGCTCCCATTCCTTTGTTATTTTGTAAATGACATGCTAAAGCAATAAGCAAAATTCTTTATTGGAAAATCATATTTGGATTTTGTTCAATTGTAGATCAAAATGTGACAGCGATATCATTTTACCTTTTAGTACGTTTTTTTTTTAAATATAAACAGTAAATATAGGACTATTACCATCTACCCGCACATATGTAAATGAAAACGCTGGTGCGATTCTCCATGCAACAAGTCCCAGGGGCCGTAGATATGTATATGTATTTGAATTCATTTTGGTCTTAGGTGCTAAAAGTCACATCTAATCTAATTTACGTTATAAATCCAGTATTAGAATTTAGTTATCTGCTTCGCCAGCCGGCGCCACAGAACGAGTAGAAAAACTGTCTGAACGAATATTTCCCACAGATACCTTTCGTACTTAGCATTTCACTTGCAAACTTATTATACTATATTGCACACACACACACACACACACGGCTGTTTTGGGTGGCGGTGTTGTGTACTAGTGTATTTTTGGTAACTTCCCATCTTTTTACCTAGAGCATCGTGTTTACCCTCGCGACCTGCCGTTTAACCTGTGCTCTCATTGTGTTCTCAATTGACCAATGCATTGATGTGTCGGGATGTGATTGCCGTCTATTACACAGCTCCCTACCGAGTGAGGGCAGCGGGGCTGGCCGAGCAGAGTACGATAGTCCCTGTGGCTTTCAGACATATCTAAAAGGAAATAACCAGTGGCCAGTATGGGGAGTTCCATGCATGTATATATATATATATATATATATATATATATATATATATATATATATATATATATATATATATATATATATATATATATATACATACACACACGTATATTCACATATTAGCATATAATGTACTCATGAAAAGCCAAATATAGGGAAACAAGTGGTGGCACTTACAAGGAGTTAGTGTTGTAGATCCTGCTGCTTTGTTTCGAGTGTGTGTAAGGTTAAATGAGGTCATCCGTGAAGTGGGAGACTTTGGGCTTAGGGGCCATGGAAAGATGTGGGCCTCGTTCGTTCCTCAAAAAGGGGTGGGGGGAGCCAGGCAGAAGGCTTAGAACCCCTACGACCTCACAAGCAACTAATCCCCGGAAGTGTAGGTCTACCAGGAGCGTGACTAATATGGAGAGGGCACAGAAATAAATCATAAAATATACATAAAACCTATACTAATAAAAGTGCAGAAGACACCAAAGTAAAATCAAACTGGAAACATGAAATGACAAAGAAAGTGCCAGAAGGGCTGAAAATCACTAAAACTGAGCCGGAAGGGCTTAAACTTAATGTAAAAGTGCCAAAAGGGCCTGCAAAAATGAAAGTAGAACTAATAACTAGGCTAAAACACGAATGAAAATTGAATAAAAGTAGTAGTAGTAAAAACGGAAGTAAGACAAAGACGTAAAAGACGAGGTAAAAGGGTAAAAGTCAAAGTAAAAAAGAAAAGGTAAAAGTGAAAGCGGCACAAACGTTCAACATAAAATGTAAACATAAAATAACACGTCCAGCATGAATACACCTAGGCAAGTAAAAGGGGCAGTACAACCTTGTTTCAGTATCTCCTGGTGTAAATCCAAAACGTAAATCCATAGGGCAGGCAAACACAGTCAGAATATCCACTTCACTTTATTGTTACATGACCTCAGGCGGACGGAGTCGTAGCGGTACAAAATACGTAAAATAATAAATGATAAACTTTTAAATAAAATTTCATAATCATAAAATGGGGTTGCTATTAATACAATTAAAAAGACAGGTGCAACCGTGTTTAAAAACCTATTAACAATAAAAATACGTAAAAATTAAGCTCCTGCGATTCAGTGAGTATAATCGTAAAAGTAATATGATAATCTTGTAGTAAAATCAATATCGAAAATGTTAAATAAATAATAAGAAATTATTAAAAACAAATGTTAAATAATTTGTAACAGAATAAAACTAAAAGGTAAAAGGGATAAAAGAAATCGCAGCAGATGCGGATGTTTTGTTATCCGCACACCATGTGAATAATTTTCAGATAACGTGGATGACCAAAGATTTACAATAGAACTTTATTTACAACAATAATATAAAAAGGTAAAATATATAAAATACAAATAACAGATGGCTAGAGTAAGACAAAAGTACATCAAATCGTAAAAATAAGGAGGTTGGCGCGGGAAGTATTCCACTGTGCTTTCAGCTAGCAGTGAAGGCGCTCTACCATACCATTTACTTGCTTGTGGTACACTGCAGTGCGCTTCCGCCAAAAGGAACTGCCTTGTCGTGGCGCGGGGCCTCCAATGAGCCCGCTCTAGAACTAGCCAGTCTCTCCCTCCCGTTGAGGTGGCCTTCTAGCGGTTGATTCTCCGAGGAGGGACGACTAAGCGTTCCTAGGTGCTGATCTAGTAGGTGGGATCACACCCCCCTGGTCCTCCCCCCAGGGGGTACACACCTGCCCATGTGTTTGCCGTGCGTGGCGCCCCTGTGCATTGGGAGTCCTGGAGGATGAGCGATGCCATGTATGAGTACGCCCTGCAGCTAGCAACACGCCTCTTTGGTCTTCTATTCCAGCAAGACGGGTGACCTGATCTAGGCTCGATTAGGTCAATCGGCTGGTCTCTCTTTTTGAGCTAGGCTAGGGTTAAGCAGCCCCTGTCTTGCAGGCAATTGCATGTACTTGTGAGTGCCATCAATGTGAGGCAGGGGTTGCGTATATCCTCCCACCATCCCTGTGGCTTCTGAGCATGGTCTCAGTGCACAGCTTCCCCTTGTGCGTGGGAGGATGAATTGAACCGCGTATCTTATGGCAACTCTAAACAAAAAGCCCTGTCTGACCCCCATGTTGACGAACCTGGTACGAAGTTGACAAAGGCTGTCACCTTGGAGCCTTTCAAGGCTCTCGGTGACAAAAGTAGAAAGATAAATAAAGCTCTGGCGTTGGTTCAGAGAAAGCCTACTCAAGAGCCTCCAAACCAACCCCTGGCTCCGACAAGTCTTTGGCGTCGGTTCAGATGACGAGTCAACCTAAGAATGGAAGCCAGGCAGGACTCTCCAACCCTACTGGCCCCTCTGCCAAAACTCCGGCGTCGGTTTGGAGAACAGGCAACAAGCGTTCTCGGCCGGCTACGGACTCAGAGGGCGAGTCTATAGCCCCGAGTCGTTTCTCCCAATTTAGTGTAACCCCTAAGCCTGAGGGATTCGACAACGCTTATCAGATGGTACTGGCTCTGGAAACCCAGAGACAGTGCCGTCTGACGATTAGAATTGCCAGAGACAATGGCATGATAGTCATCCCAAAGGACCATGCCACCCTCACCTTCCTCCAGGAGACTGACAAGCTCCTGGATGGGCGGAAGGTGAGCCTGGCGGCCCTGACTTCTGAAGAGAGCAAGTCCAAGATGTTGCTTCTTGGCTTCCCTCTGATGTATGACCTTGAGGTAATCACCGCTCATCCCAAGGTGGCGGGTGCTTCCCGACTTTCCAAAGGGGAGCACCCAACCAGGCAAGGCCACTTGCTCTGTAAAGCCGAAGTGTAGTGTCTGCAGTCAGGCACATAGCACAGAAGTGTGCCTCAAAGCACACAAAGATGGCACGCGGCACACCACGGCCAAGTGTCCCAAGTGCCACAAAAAGCACCACGCCTGGAGCCTCGAATGTTCCGTAAGGAAGGAAGAGGCTCTTCGGTGGCAAGAGGTCGTTGCAAAACGACCAGACTTTGTTCCCGCCCCTCCAGGCACTTATACCTGGGGGCAGAACAAAGGGGTAAGGGCTCACCCCCCCTCCTAAGAGGAAGGAAGCACTGCCCAAAGCAAAACTACCACCAGACACCTCCAACACAAAGGAAGTTCCAAGACGGAAACAGACCCAGAAGGGGTCTGGGAACACAGCAAAGTCCACCCCAAGAGCAGAGAGACAAACTCTGTTTACAGAGAATGACTTGACGCTTCTGCTGACGGCAGTCGTCACAGCAGTTGCAACAGCATTGGGAAGGACCACTGAAGAGATGGAGAAGGCAGTCATGGTCGCCACGATGGCAATGACCCAGACTGTCGCTGCCCTGAAGGAAAGGGATATAAGGCCCAAAGCCTCTACACCCACTCCAACTCAGGGTGAGACTTATCTCCCCACCCAACCTGCGGGCAAGACCACACTGGCAGAGCCTGCTCCCAAACCCCAAAGGGTGAGGAAGCCACGACCTAACAGAGTGAAGGTTAAGGCGACCAAAGGTTCTCCACCTCCCAGGAGACCTAGCTCTTCTAATGACTCGACCTGTCCCGACGACAGTGACGAGTCCAGTGAGGAAATCATGCTCAGTGAGGAACTCACCAAGGAGTTGTCAGACTCCGAAATGTCTGACATTACCCACACTGTGGTGTCGGACACTGAGACCGATTATGTCAACGTCGTTGACGACACAGACTTAATGGACTCAGATTAGCACAATGGCTTCTAATCTAAGCATACTGCAGTGGAATATCAACAGTTTCTTGGAGGAACGCTCTTCTCCATGTGATCGTGCGATCTCAGAATATTGACATTGTCATGCTCCAGGAGACTCTATCGGGGAACTCTGTTCGCTTCTCTGGATATCATCCCTTTGTGTTGCCCTCTACTGAAGTCACCAGAGGTGTGATTACCCTCGTGAAGTCGACTATCCCCTTCTCCTTGATAGCCAATCCTATGCAGTGTGGAGGTGTCGAACTCCTTGTCGTTGAGATCCATTTGGCTGGGGGTCCTCTCAAGCTGTACAATGTGTACAGCAGGCCAACCTGTAGGAGCTTAGATATATGCTGCTGTGGCACAAGAGTCAATTCTCATAGGGGGAGACTTCAATACCCACCACCCCATCTTGGCTCCCGCACAGAGCCGTGATGCGGCAGTTTGCAACATAGCCGCGGTGCTTGAGTCGTGCCCCGAGATTGTTCTTCTCAACAGCCACTGCAGCCCTGGTTTAGAGAATTTGTTGGTCTGTGGACAACACTGCCACGAGCGATTACTATGGGATAGTCACCACCATCTTGGATGCTGGCCCGGCACAATCTCGATGGAAGGTGGACAGGGCCAACTGGAAGGCATTCCAGGAGGCCCTGACCAGGTGCCTCAGAACCAGTGAATTCTCACTTAATGATAATGAGGACACAGACTAAGTAATGCCATAAACTTGTCCGTGGTCCAGGTGTTTCAAAGACGCCTGGTACTACAATGATGAAATTAAGAATGTCAACCACAGAATCAATATGTGCAGAAGACACTTCTGCAGACAGAAAACCCCTGAGAACCACGCTCTTTGGAGAGAGGCTCTCAGGGATGCTCAGGAAAATGCTAAGAGGGTAAAGCAGGAAAAGTGGCTGGAGTGGTGTGAGTCCTTTGGCCACCAAACCTCCCTTTCAGAGCTGTGGAACCATATCAGACGGGCCACAAATCGCTCAGCCCCCAGAAAGACCCATTATCACCTGCGGTCAGAGGCGGAGAGACTGGCACTCTGCTAGGACAAGTAGTGCCGGTCTACCAGCAAAGTTGAGGGCATGCCAAGAGGAACTGCTTCCAGGCAGGCATGCCCTCATCAGAGAAAAGGCGGTCGAGCCTGATGATGCTGATGCCATGTTATCTCTGAGGGAATTACGGCGGACGTATAAGACCAGTACGCGGTCAGTCCCGGGTTGTGATGGGATCTCCTACCCCATCATTTCCCACCTAGGACATGAAGGTGAGCTTGCATTCTTGCATCTCATCAACAAGTCCTGGGAGACTTCCTCACTACCACAGTGCTGGAAGAGGGCTGACATAGTTCCCATCCCTAAACCAGAGCCAGGTCGGTACCGTCCCATCTCTCTACTCAGCTGTCTGGGAAAAATGGCAGAGAGATTGGTACTGAACCAGCTCCAATGGAAGCTGGGATCTCCACATGAACATGGGTTCGTAAGGGGTAAGAGCATTGCTCACAGCATGGCCACCTTACTGAGCACTGTCAGCAACACCAGATCTGTCATTGTTTTCCTGGACCTGGAGAAGGCTTTTGAACTGACGAGCCCACTTGCCATTCAAGCGGTCCTGATCCACAAGGGAATCAAGGGCAGACTGCTTGCCTGGATTGGTGACTATTTTTGGGACAGAACTGCCAGAGTGAAGTTCCAAGGTCACCTTTCCAGGCATTTTCCCCCTGGAGAATGGCACTCCACAAGGGGGGTCCTCAGCCTGGCTCTATTTAACACCCTCATGTTAAGCATCCTCGACATTCTACTCCCAGTGGGGTGCAAAATCATTTCATATGCAGATGATCTGGCAATTATCTCTACTAGGACACAGAACGAGAACTTAGTCAGAAAAACCCAGCGTTGTCTGGATCTAATGTCTGAAGAATGCTGCAGAGTCGGGCTTAAGATCTCAGCAGCCAAATCGAAGGCAATGGCGCTGAACAGGACGTCCGCGACCAAAGATCAAGGGTTAGAGCTAGAGTGGGTTCACATCTTCCAATACCTGTGGGTATGGGTAGACAAGAACCTCACCTTTAGCCCTGATTATGGTCAAGCCTGGACTAAGGAAATCTAAGGAAAAGGCTGGACGTCATGCAAAACGAAGCTGCCAGGATCATCCTGGGTGCTCTTGGGTGGGCTAAGGTTACCAACCTCCTCTTGGAGGCCAATCTCTTCCCCCTGGACACCCGGATTGATCAGATGGTGGTTCAGTTTCTTGCCAAAGTCTTACAGTCCCCACCGGACTTGCAGCTACAATACCTGGCTGTCTTATACAGCCAGGGTGCAGATACGTTTTGAGCTTAAAGAGACACTACTGGTTAAGGGTATGGACCTCCCCCACCCTAATTATGCCACAGCCCCGCCGTGGGCAAGATCCTTGATAGAGTATTCTGTCATGAACCTGTCAAGGAGAAAGTCATTGTACTCTCCATCTCTTTTGAAGGCTGAGGCGGAGAGGAGTATTGCAGAAATCACTCCACCAGGTAGAAAAACCTACTTCATGGATGGTTCTGTAGACTCCATTTTCCACACTGCAGGCACCGGTTTTGCAGCAAGGGACATAGTGCAAGCTATGCGGATATCTGACAATGCTTCCTCGCTTTAGGCAGAGGCAGTCGCTATTATGGGAGCCCTAGCCCATGCAGCCCAGACGGACGGGCATGTTGTCATACATACAAACTCTAGGGCCGCTATTGACAGCCTGCAACAAAGCACGCCCCTTGATAATGTTTATCTTCTGACCACGATTCTTACCATTGCTCAGAGAATCCTGGATCAGGGTAGACGCATTATCATCAACTGGATTCTAAGCCATGTTTGTATTAAAGGAAACGACTTGGCTGACAGGCTAGTGGAGGAAGGCAGGCAAAAATCCCTTGAGTGATCTTGTGGTATAGCCTAGCTGGGAACTGCTAAGGCGTAAAACGATGGCTGCAGGGCAAGTCAGTGCCCTGCAGTGACATAGAGAGGAAGCGAGAACCTCCCCCTCTGCCAGCTGGTACTCAGACGCCACGGGCTATGAGTCGCTGATACTCTCCCCTAATATATCAAGGCGTGTCAAAGTCAGACTTCACAGACTGAGATTAGGCTATCCTTGTGCGTGGCAAATCATACCTAGCATTGGGCATGATGAGCGACGCTGTAGACATTGTGGCACACTGGACGCCAAGATAGAGAACTATCTGATGGAATGCGAGCACACTCGCTTTCTCAAGCACGGCCCAGAGACGACGGCCGCCGGGCTGGTAAGGTGGCTATGCCTATCGCTTGCCCCCTGGCAACTGGAGCGCCTTCAGGCAATCCAACCGCCACGGTAAGCATTCAGTGATGATGATCAGATGAGTCAGCACTTATAGCTGGCAGAGGCCAGGCTGCCTCATGCATATAGCCCGGGCGAAGGGACGTATTCGCAAATCTCTCTGAACTAAACTGAACTGCTATAGTGCGGATCCGACGAGAACCAAGACTGCGGGTGAGGTGATTGAAAAGGCCGGACTCAAACTGGGGTCCTCCGTCTCTTGCAATACTTACGTGGATATGAACGCCTTTGCTACTGAATCTGCTGTTACGTTCCTCAGTGGTACTGCCTCCGGCCACCTGGTGAAGTGGTCTATCATCGTGAGGAGGTAAGGGAATGACAGAATGTCGGCAGTGGTTCGATGATGTCCAGGTGGATGTGCTGGAAGCGTCTGTTGTGGAGAGGGAAAACAGCAGTAGGTGATCTGGTATGATGTGTCATTTTTGAGCACTGGGAATGCAGGCAGGTCTGGCTCCATTTCCTTATGTCGGTATTGATGCCAGGCCACACAACCTTGCTGGAGATGAGCCTATGTGTGGCATTAACTCAATGTAGATGGTAGGTAATGAAAAATTTTCTCCTGAGGGATGGTGGTACGTATGGTAATGGGATGGGTTTCGCAGCATCGCACTCGACTGTGACGTTATCTCTGAGTGTGAGCGGCTATAGTTGGAGCGACGTGGAATCACGGATGCTTTGGAGTGTGACGTCCTTGCATTGCTCTGCTGCGACCTCTGCAATATCGATTGGGGTGTTTTGCAGTGCGGTGTTTGCAATCACTATCCTGGAGTGTGCACCTGCTGCCTGATTATCCTCTCCCTTGACGTGACAAATGTTGGAGGTGAATTGGGAGATAAAGGCCAAATGTCTTTCCTTTCTCCGGTTTTGCCTCAGCGTCCTGGATCTCAGTGCATACATGAGAGGCATATGATCCTAAGAATATAGAATCTGCGACCCTCTACTTCACTCCAAAAGTGCCTGATGGATAATTATGCAGCCAGGAGCTCCCTACCGAATGCTGAGTATTTCTTTTCTCCGGGCTGGACCGATGTGCTGCTGTAGGACGGCGCCGACGGCCGTGCCCGAGGCGTCGACGATGATGCTGATGGGGACTTCGGGGCGCGGGTGCGTAAGGGAGGATGCAGTGGCTAGGCCAGCCTTGCAGTTTTCGATTGCCGCGAGAGTTGCGTCGGTCCTTTCAATATCCCTCTGGCGTTGTCATTTCCTTATTGACGTTAGTATCTTATTGAGGGGCGCCATGAGTTCGGCACCCTGCAGAAGAAACCTCCTGTAGAAGTTCAGCACTCCTAAAAACCGTCGCAGTTGGCATTGTGTTGTGGGGCGTGGAAACTTGTTGATGGGCTTAACTTTCGTTATTTCTGGGTGTGGCCGAGAAAGGTCGGCGACGATACACCGAATTTGCATTTCTCTGGGTTGATGATGATGAACTCAGAGAAACGGTTAAAAAGGTGTTTCAAGGTGTTGTTTCTGGGTGTTCTTATCTTTACTTTATATGAGGACATAGTCGATATATACGAAGGTTTTCTTGAGGCCTTGGCTTTCAGCTGAGAATATGTCGTTATGAGCGGATTCTCGAGTACATCCATCACGGAGGTCATGTAGTCTGAGGGAAGACGTTGTACAAGTTAGCTGCATTGCTCCACTGGTGATGATATACCTCTCAATTGGAATGCCATTTCGACCTGTATAAACCAGTCTTTGAGGTCGTTCATGTTGCATTCTGGAAGAGGTCAGAGAAACTGGAGTGCTGTAATAGTGCTGTGTGCGAAGGTGGGTGTCATGGTGTATGGGAAAGAATATGCGAAAAAGAGAGGGAGGGAATGAGGTGAGGTCACACTGCGCAGAGAAGAGGTTTCTATGATCGCACTAATAGTTTTTCTGTCACTGTATCACTGCATTTATTTCACTTTTCACGTACTTCACTACGTTTGTTGCACTGCTTATCACTACATTTGTTTCACTATGTTCGAGTTACTCCGGATCACCACTTGTGGGTTCAAAACAGAAAGTCTGTAAGGGTTTTCTAGTTTATTGATTAAGCACTGAATATATGTTCTCTTGTCGGTATGGCGGGTTGGGGCGGCTGTTTCGCGTGGCGGCGTGAGGTGAGGAGTGCACTAGAGTAAATGTGGAGACCTCCCATCTTTTTACCTCAACCATCGTGTTTACCCTCGCGTTTAAGGTAATTTCGAGGGGAAGCCCGAAAAATCACACGCCGAAGCGGCGGATGGCGGCTTAGGGCCGAAAGGAAGACTTCTCTGTGGGGAGACTTATTCGTCCCACACCCCAGGTACAAGTCCCAATTAAGATGGGTCTGGTTACGTGTGTTCGCCACCTCTATTTACAAACGCCCGTGATAAAATAATAAAAGCATGAGAAATAAGGTCAAATGGACTGACGTAAAAAGGAGTTTAAAAAGTAAATTAATAAAAGTATCAAAAACATAAAAAGAAAGGCAAGACTCCTTCAAAAGTAACAAATTAAAAGGAACATTTGTGAGGGCATCTCTGGCTGGGCTGGCCAGTAACGTATTTATGTCTTCTAAGTAATCACACAAAGCACGTCCAGCAATTATCCCTATCTGGCATGTAAAAGGGTCAAACACAACCTTTCTTTGCTGCTCCAGCGTCGCCACAGGGAAATCCAGGGTAATCCAGGGGGTAAGTACACAAGCACCGAGTCCAGAGACAACTCCCGTTCTGGGTTTATTTGGAGCGCTTTTTATACAGCCGTAGGCGCCAACGTGGCAACAAATTATTTTACAATAAAAGTAATCACATCTCATAAAATATATACAATTACAAAAAAGGTTTAATTAAAAGTAAATACAAGTAAAAACATGTAAAAAGGATACAAAATGGCAAAGTAAAATAAAATAAAATAATGAACACAAAAATCCACGTAACTTATCAATAAAACACTTAGTATAAATTATAAAACAAAGCGCAAAAATAGAACATAATTATAACGTAATGTTAAATACAAATGGATCACTTGAAAGACGTCCTACTGATTAATAAAATGCGAAATAAGACTGGTGACGTGGCAGATCGATGGCAGATCGAAAAAAAAAATGAGAAATTAAAAATCCACAGTTCAAAAGACAAGTAAAAGCAAAAATAAATAATAAAATCAGTAAGTATTTAAGAATTAAAGTATTTAAGACAACAAATAAAATCAATTATAATAAAAGAGTTTAATAAGAGGCGTGGTGGGAATTTCCATTACGAAAATAAATAGTTATAAAACTAATTCAGTAAAATTATGTAAAAAAATAAAAAAGGTAGATATAAAATACCCATCCACAGCTAAGACGTACGTAAAAGTTGGTAAGAACTTAATAAAAATCGATAAAAAGAGAATTGTTCAGCAGTCTTATCCGCACCCGAGGGGTTCGAACCCCTCGAAAACACAATGAGGAACTTATTGTATAAAACATATAAAAAACATTTATTTGTACAAAATAAACTACATGGTCTTGCAGCAATAAGTAGTGTATTGTTTGCGTGGGCGGGAATCATCTCCGAAGTGCTTGAGTGCCGCCCCTCTGGATTACCTTAATTTCAAGTAAGGATTCGGATTCGGGATTCGGGATTCGGGATTAGGCAGAGGGGAGGGTAGGGGAGTAGGGTACAGGAGGAGGCGAGTAGGAGAGTGTAAGCGAGAGAAACAGAACGAAAACAAGTGAAACGGTAAGTCGAGAGGGGATAAGGAGGAAAGCAAGCAGAAGGCAAGAGAAGAGAAGAGATAAAATAGACTAAGAAAAAGAAAGGGAGAAGTTAGCACGAAAGTAAAAGTGGAGAGTAAAGAACAGGCGTTAGCGAATGAAGATAAAGGAAAATGAAGAACGAAAAGATGAACGAAGGAGAAGGAGTGTGGAAAGTGTGTGAGCGAGAGAAAACGAGGGAATATAAACAGGAAAGACGGTAGCTAGTGAGAGGGTAGAAAAAGACCAAGTTACAGACAGTAAGAAGATAAGTAAAGGTGGAAAGTGAAAAGGGAAGATAGCAAGAAAAGTTCGGACCTATGAAAAGGAATAAGGAAGGAGTACGAGGAAAAGAAAACAAGGGCAAGTGAACAGAAACGAGTAAAGAAAGCGAGAGAATAGGGAGAGAGCAAGAAGTAGGGAAGATAAGGATAGGGAAGGCATATAGTTATAAGCTGGAGTGGAAAACGGGGTAGATAGGAATGCTAGAAAAGGGGAAACTATGAAAAAGAGGTAAGGACGAGGAAAGCGGTAAAAGGGGAGGCTAAGGAATGAGGGCGAGGATCAGGAAAGGGGG
>BOPN01007060.1:15000-22500 GCA_017312705.2 Penaeus japonicus
ACATTGTGACGGAAAGAGGAAAAGGTAGAAATATGACAAAAAAAAAAAAAAAAAGACGGGGTAAGAAGAAAAGAAAGTAAGATAAAAAAAACAGAGATAGAGTAAGAAAAGATAGAAAATGAAAAAAAAACAGAGAGAAGAAGAAGAAGAAAAAATGGAGAAACGATAGAAACAGAGAAAAAAGAAAAAAATCAATAAAGAAAAGAAGAAATCAGAACAAGTAGAAGAAAAGAGAGAGAGAGAGAGAGAGAGAGAGAGAGAGAGAGAGAGAGAGAGAGAGAGAGAGAGAGAGAGAGAGAGAGAGAGAGAGAGAGAGAGAAAGAAAGACAGACAGACAGACAGAGAGAAAGAGACTGACAGACAGACAGAGAGAAAGAGACAGAGACAGACAGACAGAGAGAGAGAGAGAGAGAAAGAGACACACAGACAGACAGAGAGAAAGAGAAAGAGAGAACAAAGAAAAAGAAGAGAAGAGGGCAAGTCTTTGACACATATATTGGAAGAGCCATTAGCTCTAACGCAGAGAGCTCAACTTTTGCCCTTCCAATGAAAAAACTCTTCGGGGACCTTTTTCCCCGCTGTCTATGACTTTGCCTTGCTTCTTACTCTCAGAAGGGAGGGAAAGTAAGGGAGGAAAGAGTTATTTTTGAAAGTGATTTTTTTTTCCCTGTTTTTTTTTTTTTTTTTTTTTTTTTTTTTTTTTTTTTTTTTTTTATTCATCTATCTTTGTCTACTTATTTATCGATATATGGATGGATGGATGTTTGTATGCATGTACTTACGTAAGAAAGAGAATGATAGAGAGAGAGAGAGAGAGAGAGAGAGAGAGAGAGAGAGAGAGAGAGAGAGAGAGAGAGAGAGAGAGAGAGAGAGAGAGAGAGAGAGAGAGAGAGAGAGAGAGAGAGAGAGAGAAAGACAGACAGACAGACAGACAGAGAGAAAGACCGAGAAAGACAGAGAGAAGAGACAGACAAGACAGACAGAGAGAAAGACAGAGACAGACAGACAGAGAGAGAGAGAGAGAGAGAAAGAGACATACAGACAGACAGAGAGAGAGAAAGAGAAAGAGAAAAAGAAAAAGAAGAGAGGGCAAGTCTTTGACATATATTGAGAGAGAGCCATTAGCTCTAACGCAGAGAGCTCAACTTTTGCCCTTCCAATGAAAAACTCTTCAGGGACCTTTTCCCCGCTGTCATGACTTTGCCTTGCTTCTTACTCTCAGAAGGGAGGGAAAGTAAGGGGAGGAAGAGTTATTTTTGAGAAAGTGATTTTTTTTTTCCGTCTGTTTTTTTTTTTTTTTTTTTTTTTTTTTTAATTCATCTATCTTTGTCTATTTATTTATCGATGTATGGATGGATGGATGTTTGTATGCATGTACTTACGTAAGAAAGAGAATGAAAGAGAGAGAGAGAGAGATAAAAGAGAGAGAGAGAGAGAGAGAGAGAGACAGAGAGATAAGAGAGAGAGAGAGAGAGAGAGAGAGAGAGAGAGAGAGAGAGAGAGAGAGAGAGAGAGAGAGAGAGAGAGAGAGAGAGAGAGAGAGAGAGAGAGAGAGAGAGAGAGAGAGAGAGAGAGAGAGAGAGAGAGAGAGAGAGAGAGAGAGAGAGAGAGAGAGAGAGAGAGAGAGAGAGAGAGAGAGAGATGGGTAGTGAGAGAGGGAGATAAAGAAAGAGAGAAAGAGAGAGAGAGAGAAAGAGACAGACAGACAGAGAGTGAGAGAGAAAAATAAAGAAAGAGAGAAAGAAAATAAGAAAGCGATCTGTCTCTGGTCGCAAATCAAGAACAGAAGAAAGTTCTTAAAAAGTTCTTACATGATTACCTATCCACATCCCACATACCCGGGATTAACAACATGCCAACATACTCAGTCACTCTCGTATATGCACAGTCTCTCTCCCACACAGAAACGCACAGACTCACACACTCAATAACAATTTACGACCCTCGCCGACCCATTCCGAGAACAGGTCAGATTTCCTCTCTTCATCCCTCCCACATGTCAGCTTAGGTCACCATTAGTCCACGGGTCGATATCTGAAGCCGTTTTTTTCAAAATCTTTATATAAACAAATATATTCTCGTACATGGACATGCAAATAAACACGTAAAAGTAGACATAATAACATAACACTCACAATGAATCACAAAAAAACACAAACACACTAACGTGCACAAAACAGAATTAATATTTTATTAATAACATTCACACTTTCGTAGATAATGACATGTTTATTTAGAGTATCATTCTCGCTTCCAGTCCTACATAAAGTGTCAATAAATAAAATCATAAACATGAAGACATATACGCATTTTCAGTCATATGATTTCTCCCTTTTACGCTTTTGTAGACTCTTTCTTTCTTTCTTTTTTTCTCTCTCTCTTTCTCTTTCTCTTTTTCTTTCGTCTCTCTCTCTCTCTCTCTCTCTCTCTCTCTCTCTCTCTCTCTCTCTCTCTCTCTCTCTCTCTCTCTCTCTCTCTCTCTCTGTCTCTGTCTCTCTGTCTCTCTTGAGAATGGCGACGTGCTTGTATACGCTCTCTCTCTCTCTCTCTTTCTCTTTCGTCTCGCTCTCTTTCTCTTCTATCTCTCTCTCTCTCTCTCTCTCTCTCTCTCTCTCTCTCTCTCTCTCTCTCTCTCTCTGTCTCTCTTGAGAATGGCGACGTGCTTGTATACGCTCTCTCTCTCTCTC
This sequence comes from Penaeus japonicus, assembly GCA_017312705.2. Taxonomy (NCBI): domain Eukaryota; kingdom Metazoa; phylum Arthropoda; class Malacostraca; order Decapoda; family Penaeidae; genus Penaeus; species Penaeus japonicus. Next base: position 17,688 of record BOPN01007060.1, read on the forward strand.
TCTCTCTCTCTCTCTCTCTCTCTCTCTCTCTCTCTCTCTCTCTCTCTCTCTCTCTTATATGTGTATCTCCATATCTCTCTTTCTTCTCTCTAACTTTGACACATATTGTATATTGGAATAACCATGAAATCATAGCAGAGAAAACTGAACTTAAGCCCTTACGGGGAAATAGTCTTTCTTTCATTATATGTCTATATATATACACCTGAATCCCCAAAGCTCATTAGCTTCTAAAGGTACGAGAGAGGTGGTAAGTGGAAGAGTGGATTTAGCTGACTGTATGATCATTAAATCGTTTATATTTATCGATCTATTTTGTCTATCAGTCAAGATGTCTGTCTGTCTATCTATTTATCGAGCTTTCTGTCTGTCTATCTATTTATCGAGCTTTCTGTCTGTATATCTATTTATCGAGCTTTCTGTCTGTCTCTCTACTACTTATAACTATCTATTAATCTTTAGTTATCTATTCATCTATCTATATCCATTTATTTATCTATATCTATCAATCTATGGGTCAATATTTCTATATCTATAAGTCTAGTGATCAACCTATCTAGATTTATTTATACATTTATTTCCCTATGTATTGTCGTGTGTGTGTGTGTGTGTGTGTGTGTGTGTGTGTGTGTGTGTGTGTATGTGTGTGTATGTACTTGAGTAAGTGTTTGTTTGTGCTTGGGCTAGATTGTTTGTTTGTGTGTCTGTGTGTATGTGTTTGTGTGTTATGTATGTTTGTTGCGCATAAATATTTATATATATATATATATATATATATATATATATATATATATATATATTTATTTGTATATATATACATATATATATATATATATATATATATATATATATATATATATATATGTATATAAATATATATATATATATATATATATATATATATATATATATATATATATATATATATATATATATATATATATTATATATACATATACACACACTACTTTTCACCAAATACAAACCAGCCATTCTATATAGTATCTTTTGTTCACATGTTCATCTACAAGTCATATCAAATATCATTTCCCTTCCCTGCTCCACACACCCACATGTCAATCTGGGTCACCGCTGGTCCACGCCCACTTGAATCCTTTTTAGATCTACTTCTTTTATGCAAACAAACTCGCGCGCACAAACACATGCTGACGTAGACGCAGATTTTTTTTTCCCTTTCTGTCTTGTTCCCTCTCTTTTTCTTTATATCTCTCTCTTTTTTTTTCCTTTGTCTATCTCTTTATGTCTTTCTCATTTTCCCGTTCTGTCTTTCTCTCTCTTTTTCTTTATTTTTTCTCTCTCTCTTACTCTCCGTCTCTCTCTCTTTCTCTTTTTTTCTCTCTCTCCCTCTTTTTCTTTCCATCCATCCCTCTCCAGTCTCTCTTTCTCTTTCTCTTTCTCTTTCTCTTTCTCTCCCTCTTTTTCTTTCCATCCATCCCTCTCCAGTCTCTCTTTCTCCTTCCCTCTCTTCCCACCTCTTTCTCCTTCCTTCCTTCCCTTCCTTCCTCTTCTCTCTGCAATGAGTACTCTCCTTGGATGGTTCAAAGAGACTCAAAAGCGACTGGACGAAGCAAGAAAGCAATTATGGGTGGACGAGTTTACAGCTGTTGGCAGGCCTGAATCGACCCGCCATCTTGGAAGCAGACAAACACTAGAGTTGTTTCACCATCTTGAGGATAAACTACTTCTTTGCCGCTCTCACAACACTCCACCTCTTTCCCCTCACCTTGTCCAAAAGGCGCCATACTCCTGTCGTCCTCCAGGGGGCAACAAACTCGTCCGAAATGGTATGGCTTCGATAGGTCGTCCTCCAACCTAGATAGTGTTAGTCTCGACCCTCCAACTCTGCAGGTCCTTCGTCCTTGTAGTATCCTTAGTTCAAGTCCTGCAGGTGGTGTTCTCGATGTTCAAAAGGCAATCTAGTCCTCGACTGGTGGGAATTGGAGTACCTGAATACATCTGGTCATCCTCCAGATATATGTCCTTCTTATTCTGGTCTTCCTCGACTGGGGTTCCGTGAGAAGGTGTGGTAATCAGCACCTTTCTCAGATCCTAGTGTTCCGGTCATCTGTTCTGTGAGGATCCTAGTACTCATTTGTTCCACAGAGACTTATTTGTTCCACGGTGACTTATTTGTTCCACGGTGACTTATTTGTTCCACGGTGACTTATTTGTTTCACAGAGACTTATTTGTTCCACGGTGACTTATTTGTTCCACGGTGACTTATTTATTCCACGGTGACCTATTTGTTCCACGGTGACTTATTTGTTCCACGGTGACTTATTTGTTCCACAGGGACTTATTTGTTCCACGGGGACCTATTTGTTCCACGGTGACTTATTTATTCCACGGTGACTTATTTGTTCCACGGTGACTTATTTGTTCCATGGTGACTTATTTGTTCCACGGTGACTTATTTGTTCCACGGTGACTTATTTGTTCCACGGTGACTTATTTGTTCCACGGTGACTTATTTGTTCCACGGTGACTTATTTGTTCCACAGAGACTTATTTGTTCCACGGTGACTTATTTGTTCCATGGTGACTTATTTATTCCACGGTGACTTATTTGTTCCACGGTGACCTATTTGTTCCACGGTGACTTATTTGTTCCACGGTGACTTATTTGTTCCACGGTGACTTATTTGTTCCATGGTGACTTATTTGTTCCACGGTGACTTATTTGTTCCATGGTGACTTATTTGCTCCATGGTGACTTATTTGTTCCACAAAGACTTATTTGTTCCACAAAGACTTATTTGTTCCACGGAGACTTATTTGTTCCACGGTGACTTATTTGTTCCACTGTGACTTATTTGTTCCACAGAGACTTACTTGTTCCACGGAGACTTATTTGTTCCACAGATACTTATTTGTTCCACTATGATATGGTAGGCCCTTCTAAAGGCACTGGGCGTTCCGACATCTTCAATCACAAGTTCTTTACGACGCAAGCAGCCAGGGTTTCCGAGAACCTGCACTGACAAGCCTCTAGCCAACACCTCGCACACAAAGGCCAGTATAATAGAAGGAGAAGATGGAAGGGAAACAGAAAGGAGAGAGTGTTTAACGCTGGAGCCGTTTTAAGAATTTCGTGTTTTTTCTGTTGGTTTGAAGTTTGCGTTTTCTTTTCTCTTTATATATTTATTTACTTATTTAAAGAAATAAGATATAGGCAAGGGAGACAGAAGCAGGGACCCGGAAGGACCAACTTGAGTTATTAGCCATCTCAAAATATGGGGGGGGGGGGGGAAGGAGAATGCGATAATGTTAGAAATTGCTTTAAAAGTTTGCATATCTTATAATAATCTTGAGTATGTATTCTCTTGTTTTTTTGTTTTTTTTTCCTATCTTTTACATCCTATGTACGTTAGACTATGTACGTTTCACCGATAGCGGTGTATGTGGCCACTTATTTCGAGCGATAAGTTAGTGAACTGAAATAAGAAGACAAGGACACAATACAAGGCCACTTTTTTTTCGAGCGATAACGAAGTGAACTGAAATATGAAGACAGGAACTCAATATAAGGCCACTTATTTCGAGCGATAAGGAAATGAACTGAAATAAGAAGACAGGGACACAATTATAGGCCACTTTTTCGAGCGATAACGAAGTGAATTGAAATAAGAAGACAGAGACATAGTACAAGGCCACTTTTTTCGAGCGACAAGGAAGTGAACTGAAATAAGAAGAAGGGACACCATTTAAGGCCACTTTTTCGATCGATAACGAAGTGAACTGAAATAAGAAGACACACAATACAAGGCCACTTTTTCGATCGATAACGAAGTGAACTGAAATAAGAAGACACACAATACAAGGCCACTTTTTCGATCGATAACGAAGTGAACTGAAATATGAAGACAGGGACACAATACAAAGCCACTTGGCTCTCTGAATATGCCTGCCAGATGCTAATATATTCACGAAAATCACACGATATAGCCCAGGATTAACCGGAACATACAGGCGACTATAGGGGTAAAATACGATAAATGTGCTTGATTGAATCATACTGCTTTCAGCCAGTTTTTTTTTAGTGCCCCACTACGCTTTCCGGCATAAAGGAAAGAGGATCACAACAAATACAAACAAAAGCTGGAATGAATTACATACTAACCTACTATCACATCCGGTGGGCGCTTCTGCAATTAATAAAAAAAACGTATTTATGCAACCCGAACCTGTTTTACGGAATGCAGCGTAGAGACAAGCATTAAAAATTCAACGTGAAAACATTTCATTACATGTAAATAAGTTACTTTACTTAGATCCAGTGACAATAGAACGTCTCGCCATAGAGCGATATAACACAAAGCTCAAGTTATAGAATAAGTTATTAGTTATAAACAAGTTATGAAATAAGTTATAAGTTATAAACAAGTTATGAAATAAGTTTATAAGTTATAAACAAGTTATAAAATAAGATATAAGTTATAAACAAGTTATAAGATAACTTATAAATTATAAACAAGTTATAAGATAAGTTATAAATTATAAACAAGTTATAAAATAAGTTATAAGTTATAAACAAGTTATGAAATAAGTTATAAGTTATAAACAAGTTATAAGATAACTTATAAATTATATACAAGTTATCAAATAAGTTATAAGTTATAAACAAGTTATGAACAAGTTAAAAATAAGTTATTTAATAACGAGAGAACTTCGCTGTTGGATGATATGAAGTTCGTTATACATTTGAACGAATTAGAGAGAGAATTAACGAGTTGATAAACAATTATTGAAATTCAAATAATCAGTTGAACGAACTCTAAAGAAACATATTCG
>BOPN01007061.1:10000-25000 GCA_017312705.2 Penaeus japonicus
ATATATATATATATATATATATATATATATATATATATATATATATATATATATATATATATATATATACACACATATATATATATATATATATATATATATACACACATATATATAATACATATCGGTGGTTTTGTGTCTGCCGTTGCTCCTTATTTGTTGTCATTGTTCTCTAATGCTCTGGCTGTGTATTTAGAGGGTGTAGATATGGATGTTTATTTTATTTCCTGTATGTTAATACATGTGTTATATCATTTGTGAGGTTGCTGTTCCCCATTTCCCCCTCTATTTCCAAATCTTGTGTGTTTTCTTTTTCTCTTGCAGTCATACCGGGCTATAGAGGAAGTCAGAATCTATAAGAGTGAACACAGTACTGGTGCGAAAATTAGAAGAAAAAAAAGTGTAAATTGTGCGGTGCGATTGAAATAATGAAAAGAAAGAAAATTACTGATTGTGCGTTGTGAACTCTGAACTGATAATCCATCTTAGTAACAGAGCAATTCCGATCTTCAAGCAATTTCAACTCGGCAATGGCAGGGTCTCTATTCGATAGGTGAGTACACATCCATTTTACTGTATTTATTTTATTATTGAGAGAAAGTGAATTTACAGCAAGTATGGTATGTATTTCATTCGCCATGTTCCTGTGTCGTTTGTCAACCCGTTCGATATTTTCTCCCTTCCTTCTTCTTATTACTCTTATTCTTTTCTCCTCTTCTTCTTCCTCTACCTCCTCCTCCTCCTCCTCCTCCTCTTTTCTTCCCTTCTCTTCTCTTCTGTTTTTCTTTATGTATGTCTCCCTTTCTTATTCTCTTCTCTTCTTTTCTATTGTATTTTTCTTTATGCATTTCTCACTTTCTTATTATCATCATATCATATCGTATCGTATCGTATCGTATCATATCATATCATATCATATCATATCATATCATATCATATCATATCATATCATATCATATCATATCATATCATATCATATCGTCTCGTCTCGTCTCGTCTCGTCTCGTCTCGTCTCGTCTCGTCTCCTCCCTTCCCTCCCTCTCTCCCTTCCTCTCTCCCTTCCTTCCTTCCTTCCTTCCTCCTTCCTTCCTTCCTTCCTTCGTCTTTTTCTTGTTCTTCCTTTCTTCCTTCTCCTTGGAGAATCATTCATTTATCTATGTTTTTTTGGCATTTAGTGTGTGACCTTTTTTCTTTCTTTCTTTCAGTCTTTTTCCTTGTTTTGTTTTGTTCTTTTGATTTGATCTCTTTTTCCTTTTTTATTGCTCGTTATTTATCATGTCTATTATGTTGATGTTGTTTCTCTTCCTGTTTTTTTTTTTTTTTTTTTTTTTTTTTCTTCTTGTCTTTGTGTTTCACTCCTTTTATTCTTTTCTTTTTTGTTTGTTCGATTCTCTATCTTTTTCGTGTCTTTCTTTTTCCTCCGATTTTCCTTCTTTCCCCTTTTTTTTATTTTCTTCCCTCTCGTCTTGGTGATCTTTTTTTTCTTTCGTTTTTTTCTTTTCGTGTCTTGTCTTCTTTGTTTGTTGTTCATTCGTTTTATTTTGTTTCTTTTATAGTTTCTCTTTCTGCTATCACTTGTCCGGTTTACTATTGTTTCTTCTTTTTGTGGTTTCGCGTTTTACTTCAGTTTTTTTTTCCATGCTGCTTTGTTTGTTCTTTTCGTCTCTTCATATTTATATATGTATACTCTTTCTTTTCTTGATTTTATGTTATGCTCGCTCTCTCTCTCTCTCTCTCTCTCTCTCTCTCTCTCTCTCTCTCTCTCTCTCTCTCTCTCTCTCTCTCTCTCTCTCTCTCTCTCTCTCTCTCTCTCTCTCTCTTCTATTCTTCTTTCCCTTTCTCTCTATCTCTCTCTTTTTATGTTTTGTTTCGCTTTGATTCTCTCTCTCTCTCTCTCTCTCTCTCTCTCTCTCTCTCTCTCTCTCTCTCTCTCTCTCTCTCTCTCTCTCTCTCTCTCTCTCTCTCTCTCTCTCTCTCCTTCTTTTCCTCTCTCTCTGCCTCTCTCTTTTTATGCTTTGTTTCGCTTTGATTCTCTCTCTCTCTCTCCCTCTCACTCTCTCTCTCTCTCTCTCTCTCTTCCTCTCTCTCTCTCTGCCTCCCTCTCTTTATGCTTTGTTTCGCTCTGACTCTCTCTCTTCTTCTTCTTCTTCTTCTTCTTCTTCCTCTTTCCCTCTACTTCTTCTCCTTCTTCTTCTATCCTTCTCTCTTTTTATGTTTTGTTTCGCTTTGATTCTCTCTCTCTCTCTCTCTCTCTCTCTCTCTCTCTCTCTCTCTCTCTCTTTCTCTTTCTCTCTCTCTCCTTCTTTTCCTCTCTCTCTGCCTCTCTCTTTTTATCCTTTGTTTCGCTCTGACTCTCTCTCTTATTATTATTATTATTATTATTGCCCTCTCTTCTTCTTCTTCTTTCCCTCTCTCTTTATCTCTCTCTTTTTATGTTTTGTTTCGCTTTGATTCTCTCTCTCTCTCTCTCTCTCTCTCTCTCTCTCTCTCTCTCTCTCTCTCTCTCTCTCTCTCTCTCTCTCTCTCTCTCTCTCTCGCTCTCCCTCTTTCTTTCTCTCTCTCTCTCTCTCTCTTTTTCTCTTTCTCTCTTTCTCTCTCTCTCCTTCTTTTCCTCTCTCTCTGCCTCTCTCTTTTTATGCTTTGTTTCGCTTTGATTCTCTCTCTCGCTCTCCCTCCCTCCCTCCCTCCCTCCCTCCCTGGTGTGTCGTGTTTATTCACGTTTCTTTGCTTGCCGCGAACTCTCGTCGCTTTGGTTACGTACGTGTATGTAGATGTTGAAGCGGATGTGGCATGTTGGAGGGGTATGTTTGCGTGGGTGTCGATGTATAAGGGTTGTATTTATTCCTGTTTATTTCTGTGCCTGTTGTTGTTACCAGATTATTTATATTTGTCTCTAACATACTCGCTCTGTATGTACACATGTATGTGTGTATATGGATGGATGTGTGGGCGGGTGGGTGGGTACATTACTCCGAATTATATATGTATATATATATATATATATATATATATATATATATATATATATATATATATATATATAGGTGAGTACACATCCATTTTACTGTATTTATTTTATTATTGGGAGAAGGTGAGTTTATGTGTGTATTTCTTCCGCCATTCTCCTGTGTCGTTTGTCAAACCATTCGATATTTTCTTGTGTCTGTATATATGTATTTTCCGCAATGTATTTCTCCCTTCTTTCTTTTTATTACTCTTATTTTTGTCTCCTCCTCCTCTTCTCCCCCCCCCCCCCCCCCCCGTTCTTCTTCTTCTTCTTCTTCTTCTTCTTCTTCTTCTTCTTCTTCTTCTTCTTCTTCTTCCCCTCCTCCTCCTCCTCCTCCTTTCTCTTCTCTTCTGTTTTCCTCTATGTATTTCTCCCTTTCTTATTCTCTTCTCTTTCTTTTCTATTATATTTTCCTTTATGCATTTATCCCCTTCTTATTCTTATCTCATCATATCATCTCTTCTCTTCTTCTCTTTTCTTCTCTTATTCTGTTCTGTTCTATTTTCCTCTATGCATTTCCCCCTTTCTTCTTCTCGTCTCATCTCGTCTCGTCTCGTCTCTTCTCTTGCCTCCTTTTTCCTCTTTCCTCTCTCAGCCTGCCCTCATCCATCCATCCATTCATTCATTCATTCATTCATCCATCCATCCATCCATCCATCCATCCATCCATCCATCCATCCATCCATCCTATCCATCCATCCATCCATTTTAGTGTTAGTCTGATATATATTCTACTTCGAAATTCACTTTTCTACCGAGACCCTATTTGACCCGACGGGCTTCCTTCAGGATAAAAAATAAAAAAAGCAGGATAAACACCAGGGCCATGGAATGTATTAAAATAATATCAACTAAAATTTCATCAGAGTAGAAGCATCTTTCAAACGGTACGTGAGCGAGCGCGTGCGTGATTGTGTGCGAGCGTGCATGGGTGCGTGCGTGCGAGCGTGCATGTGTGCGTGCGTGCATGTGTGTATGTGTACGTCCGTATGCATGAGTGTGCGGTATTCCGTTTGTTATTTTCAACCTGGAAGACCTTAAACTACCGAATTGGTGCTTATACTACCTTAACCGGGGATACGCTTGTTTGTGTTTGCTAACTGTCTCGTTCGGCTGTTAATGCGAGAGGGGGATATGCTGCTGGAGGCAGAATGTCTCATTTCTAGGACTCGGTGAAGAAGCCTGAGGGACGATAATCAGATATATGTTTTTTACAAATCATTTAATGTTTGATGAATTTAAGTATTGTTATATATATATATATATATATATATATATATATATATATATATATATATATATGTGTGTGTGTGTGTGTGTGTGTGTATATATATATATGTATGTATTTATATGTGTGTGTGTGTGTGTGTGTGTGTGTATGTATATCTATCTATCTATCTATCTATCTATATATATATATATATATATATATATATATATATATATATATATATATATATATATATATATATATATATATATATATATATATATATATATATATATATATATATATATATATATATATATATTAATATATCTCTTTCTCTTTCTCTCTCTCTATCTCTATCTCTGAACACTTAAATTGGCAATTCATGTTATCACTACAGCAAAGTATAACACATAAGACTCTTAAAACATAATTTCCGTGTGTGTGTTTTAACAATATGCTGTTGTATGTGATATCATTATTCGATTTGTAATTGCATTATTAATATTACGTGTGCATGTGACATACATCCAACACTCCGAATTGAGTGTGCCGACCCTCGTTCCCCCTTATCTTATCTGTGTGTAAACATTTTCACCCCTCTCTCGCTCTTGCTCTCGCTCTCGCTCTCACTCTCGCTCTCCCTCCCTCTCTCCCTCTTTCCCTCCTTTCCCTCCTTTCCCTCCTTTCCTCCGTCCCTCCCTCTTTCCTTCCCTCCTTCCATCACTCCCTCCCTCTCTCTCGCTCGCTCTCTCTCTCTCTCGCTCTCCCTCCCTCCCTCCCTCCCTCCGTTTCCTCTTCCCTCTTCTTTTCCTTCTTCAGTTTGATGTTATTATTCTTGTCCGTTGTTGCCTGTTTCGTCTTCCTTTTCTTATCCATTTTCTGTACTTTTCATTTTTCTCTTCCTATTCCTCCTTCTGTTTCTTACTTTTCCTCCTCTTTTTCTCGCTCTAAATACATTTAGATATGCTTCTGTGTCTGTCGATTTTTTTTTTCTGTTTTGTTGTGCGGCTGAGAATGTGGAAGTAAGGATGTATGCATGCATGTATTTATGTAATGTTATTTTAATAGGCGTTCCTATGTCTGTTGTTGGTCCAAGTGTCTCTCGTATCTCTCGCTTTGTACACGCGTATGTGGATGCAGAAGCGGTTGTGGATGCTTGCCTGTGGTTTGGTGGGTGATTGAATTTATGAATATATGTATTGTAGAGTTCATTGGTGTGTCGTGTTTATTCACGTTTCTTTGCTTGCCGCGAACTCTCGTCGCTTTGGGTACGTACGTGTATGTAGATGTGGAAGCGGATGTGGCATGTTGGAGGGGTATGTTTGCGTATGATGTACTATTCATCGTTGTTTTGCTTTGTGAGCACTTGCCTGTTTGTGGGTGTCGATGTATAAGGGTTGTATTTATTCCTGTTTATTTCTGTGCCTGTTGTAGTTTATTTCTGTGCCTGTTATCTCTTCTCTTGCCTCCTTTTTCCTCTTTCCTCTCTCAGCCTGCCCTCATCCATCCATCCATCCATCCATCCATCCATTCATTCATTCTAGTGTTAGCCTGATATATATTCTTCTTCGAAATTAACTTTTCTACCGAGACCCTATTTAACCCGACCGGCATATTTTTCTACCGAGACCCTATTTGACCCGACCGGCATATTTTTCTACCGAGACCCTATTTGACCCCACGGGCTTCCTTCAGGATGGTCTCGACACTCTTGGGGCACTATTTCTCTTTTGATCTCGCTGGTATTTTCTGCATATCTATACAAGTCAATAGATAAACACCTTAATGAATATCTTTGTATACACAAGTATGCGTGTGCGTGTGCGTGTGCCTGTGTCTCTTTGTCTGCAGATAGATAGATAATAGATAGATAGATAGGAGATGGATTTAGTTTAACAAATGCTCGAGATTATTATGCGTAGATATAATATCCCTGGAAAATGTGTTGGAATTTCTTCCATGAATAGCGCACGTTTAGATTCAATATACCTACGATATTGGTCTTTTCAATAAAGGGGTGCCTAATTTGGTTTAACACTAGCGTTTACCCGGATACCGGAGGTGGTGAGTATAAAATGTGCTAGGCATAGATATGATACATATAGATATAATAGATATAGATGTAACATAATCAAGGTTTAGTTGCAATACAACTGATCGTTTACATATATTTCAAGAGAATCGGTTAAACAGAAAATATAGATAGATAGATAGATAGATAGATAAAAAAAATGAAAAAAAGCAGGATATACACCAGGGTCATGGAATGTATTAAAATAATATCAACTAAAATTTCATCAAAGTGGAAGCATCTTTCAAACAGTATGTGAGCGAGCGCGTGCGCGCGGGCGTGAGTGCGTGCTTGCTTGCCTGAGAGACGATAATCATATATACGTTTTTTACAAATAATTTAATGTTTGATGAATTTAAGTATTGTTATATGTAATTTCACATTTTCTGTACAATTCTCTATCGTTTAGTTTAGTTTTGTTTCTGAAATGATATACTGCAAACAGAAAGATTAAGCAACTATCATCAACGGCTTTATATCGTGAAAGTTTTTTTTTGACGGAATATGTTTTTCTTCTTCTTCTCTCTCTCTCTCTCTCTCTCTCTCTCTCTCTCTCTCTCTCTCTCTCTCTCTCTATCCATCTATCTATATATCTATCTATCTATCTATCTATAGAGATATAGATATAGATTTAGATTTAGAGATATAGATATGTATGTATGTTTATAATACATATATTCATATATACATATTCTTATATATATAATAAATATATATATATATACACATACACATACACATACACATACACATACACATACACATACATATACACATACACACACACAGATCACACCGAACTTACAGATTCGATAAAAGAGGTCCCAGAGGTCATATTAAGTCACAGAAGTGCATTGCGGGAACGTGTTAAGGTCATATCGTGTTTACTTGCCCCCTGATCCTTGTTCCTGCCTCGTCATCACGTTAGCGTCGATTTTTGCTCTTCCTTTGTTTAATATAAAGTTTATATGTATACATACATACATACGTACATATATATAGATAGATAGATAGATAGATAGATAGATAGATAGATAGATAGATTTATATATTGCTATGATACAAAACGTATTTATGTTTGAACACTTAAATTGCCAATTCAAGTTATCACTACAGCAAAGTATAAGACAAAAGACTCGTGTATGTGTATTAACAAAGACTCGCGTATGTGTTTTAACAGTATGTGTGAGTACGATTTGCTGATGTATGTGATATCATTATTCCATTTGTAATCGCATCATTAATATTACGTGTGCATGGGACATACATCCAACACTCCGAATTGATTGTGCAGACCCTCATTCCCCCTTATCTTGTCTGTGTGTAAACCATATTCACCTCTCTCTCGCTCTCGCTCTCCCTCTCCCTCTCGCTCTCCCTCGCTCTCTCCCTCTTTCCCTCCTTTCTTCCCTCCCTCCCTCCCTCCCTCCCTCCTTCCCTCACTCACTCACTCACTCACTCACTCACTCACTCACTCACTCACTCACTCACTCACTCCTTCCTTCCTTCCTTCCTTCCTTCCTTCCTTCCTTCCTTCCTTCCTTCCTTCCCTCCCTCCCTCCCTCCCTCCCTCCCTCCCTCCCTCCCTCCTCTCTCTCTCTCTCTCTCTCTCTCTCTCTCTCTCTCTCTCTCTCTCACACACACACGCCCACACCTCTCTTTGTCTCTCTCTCTTCTCTTCTCTTCTCTTCTCTTCTTCTCTCCCCTCCCTCTCTCTCTCTCTCTCTCTCTCTCTCTCTCTCTCTCTCTCTCTCTCTCTCTCTCTCTCTCTCTCTCTCTCTCTCTCTCTCTCTCTCTCTCTCTCTCTCTCTCTCTCTCTCTCTCTCTCTCTCTTTCACACACACACGACCACACCTCTCTTTGTATCTCTGTCTGCTCTTCTCTTCTATTCTCTTCCTTCTCCCCTTCCTCCTCACTCCTTCTCTTCTCCCTCCTGTCCCTCTCTTCTATTCTTTCCCTTTTCCTTTGCGTGTTTGCCTGGTCATTCGCTTATCTCTCGCTACCTCACTCCTCCACCTCCCCCTCCTCCTCCTTGCCCCTGGAAGCTCCGCCCTCATTCCTCCAACTTGCCAGTTGCAGTCCATCTCTCGCCGTCTCCGGATGCTTCCTCACTGCGGTTGAATCAGATTTTCCCGAAAGAAATTACTATTCGCCTCCTGTCAACTTTAGTGCTTGGATGATACGAATTCTTTCTACATCTCTCTGAAAGGTAACTACATGTATATTTCTTGTACACTTATTGTTCTGCCCCCCCCTTATTTTCATTTTCATTTTGATTGTTTTCATTAACTGGTTGATATTACTCTGTGTGATCAATGAATTTATCGTACAAGTAATTGTCTCTGCCCCTTTATATTCAATTTTGTTAATGTGTCTATGCTATTTTATATCAATTCTCCGCTTCCACTGTCCACTTCTCTTTTTTTTAATTTCATTTACTTTATCTTGTTATTTTTATGGTTCTTTTTCCCTCCCTCTATTTCTTTTTCTCCTCCGCCATTTTTTCCTTCTCTGTTTGTCTGTCTGTCTGTCTTTTCCTCTCTCTCTCTCTCCCTCTCTCCCTCTCTCTATCTCTCTCTCCGGTTCCCTTTCGCTCTTTTTTTATATTATCATTCTTGCCCATTTTTTTCTGTTTCGTCTTTTCGTGAGGGAAATGCACAGTGGAAACAGATTTTCCCGAAAGAAATTACTATTCGCCTCCTGTCAACTTCAGTGCTTTGATCATACGAATTCTTTCTACATCTCTCTAAAATGGTGAGTACATATATGTTTCTTGTACACATATTGTTCTGCCCCCCTTATTTTAATTTTCATCGTTTTCATTAACTGGTTGATATAACGCTGTGTGATCAATGGATTTACCGTACATGTAACTGTTCATGCCCCTTTATCTTGAATTTTGTTAATGTGTCTACGCTATTTTATATCATTTCTACGCTCCAAATGTCTTGCTTCCCCTCGTCTTCTGCTCTTTTTTCTGTTTCATTTACTTTATCTTTTTATTTTCATGTTTTTTTCCCTCTCTCTATTTCTTCTCTTTCTCCTCCGCCATTTCTTCCTTCTGTCTGTCTTTCTTTTCCCCTCTCTCTCTCTCTCTCTCTCTCTCTCTCTCTCTCTCTCTCACACACACGCACACACACACGAACACCTCTCTTTGTATCTTCACTCCTTCTTTCCCTCCCTCCCTTCTCTCTCTCTCTCTCTCTCTCTCTCTCTCTCTCTCTCTCTCTCTCTCTCTTCACACACACACGACCACACCTCTCTTTGTATCTCTGTCTTCTCTTATCTTCTATTCTCTTCCCTTCTCCCCTCTTTCCCTTTCCTCAATTCTCTTCTCTTCTCCCCTCCTGTCCTTTCTTCTATTCTTTCCTTTTCCTTGCGTGTTTGCCTGGTCATTCGCTTATCTCTCGCTACCTCACTCCTCCACCTCCCCCTCCTCCTCCTTGCCCCTGGAAGCTCCGCCCTCATTCCTCCAACTTGCCAGTTGCAGTCCATCTCTCGCCGTCTCCGGATGCTTCCTCACTGCGGTTGAATCAGATTTTCCCGAAAGAAATTACTCTTCGCCTCCTGTCAACTTTAGTGCTTGGATCATACGAATTCTTTCTACATCTCTCTGAAAGGTAACTACATGTATATTTCTTGTACACTTATTGTTCTGCCCCCCCTTATTTTCATTTTCATTTTGATTGTTTTCATTAACTGGTTGATATTACTCTGTGTGATCAATGAATTTATCGTACAAGTAATTGTCTCTGCCCCTTTATCTTCAATTTTGTTAATGTGTCTACGCTATTTTATATCAATTCTACGCTTCCACTGTCCACTTCTCTTTTTTTAATTTCATTTACTTTATCTTGTTATTTTTTATGGTTCTTTTTCCCTCCCTCTATTTCTTTTTCTCCTCCGCCATTTTTTCCTTCTCTGTTTGTCTGTCTGTCTTACTCTCCCTCTCTCTCTCCGGTTCCCTTTCGCTGTTTTTTTTATATTATCATTCTTGCCCATTTTTTTCTGTTTCGTCTTTTCGTGAGGGAAATGCACAGTGGAAACAGATTTTCCCGAAAGATATTACTATTCGCCTCCTGTCAACTTCAGTGCTTTGATCATACGAATTCTTTCTACATCTCTCTAAAATGGTGAGTACATATATGTTTCTTGTACACATATTGTTCTGCCCCCCTTATTTTCATTTTCATTGTTTTCATTAACTGGTTGATATTACGCTGTGTGATCAATGACTTACCTGGGTACATGTAACTGTCTATGCCCCTTATCTTGGATTTGTTTATGTGGTTTTGTGTCTGCCGTTGCTCCCTATTTGTTGTCATTGTTTCTTAATGCTCTCGTGTATTTAGAGGGTGTGGCTATGGGATATTTTTTTATTTCCTGTATATGACCATGTGTCATATCATTTGTGAGGTTGCTGCCCTATTTCCCCCTCTATTTCCAAATCTTGTGTGTTTTCTTTTTCTCTTGCAGTCATACCGGGCTATAGAGGAACAATCAGAATCTATAAGAGTGAACACAGTACTGGTGCGAAAATTAGAAAAAGTGTAAATTGTGCGGTGCGATTGAAATAAGAAAAGAAAGAAAATTACTGTTTGTGCGTTGTGAACTCTGAACTGATAATCCATCTTAGTAACTGGTGCGAAAATTAGAAAAAAGTGTAAATTGTGCGGTGCGATTAAAATAAAAAGAAAGAAAATTACAGTCAGAATCTATAAGAGTGAACACAGTACTGGTGCGAAAATTTGAAAACAGTGTAAATTGTGCGGTGCGATTGAAATAAAAAGAAAGAAAGAAAATTATAGTCAGAATCTATAAGAGTGAACACAGTACTGGTGCGAAAATTAGAAAAAAGTGTAAATTGTGCGGTGCGATTGAAATAATGAAAAGAAAGAAAATTACTGTATGTGCGTTGTGAACTCTGAACTGATAATCCATCTTAGTAACATAAAGCAATTCCGATCTTCAAGCAATTTCAACTCGGAAATGGCAGGGCCTCTGTTCGATAGGTGAGTACACATCCATTTTACTGTATTTATTTTATTATTGAGAGAAAGTGAATTTACAGCAAGTATGGTATGTATTTCATTCGCCATGTTCCTGTGTCGTTTGTCAACCCCTTCGATATTTTCTTGTGTCTGTATGTATGTATTTTCCGCAATGTATTTCTCCCTTCCTTCTTATTATTACTCTTATTCTTTTCTCCTCTTCTTCTTCTGCCTCCTCCTCCTCCTCTTTTCTTCCCTTCTCTTCTCTTTTATTTTCCTCTATGTATTTCTCCCTTTCTTATTCTCTTCTCTTCTCTTCTTTTCTATTGTATTTTTCTTTAGGCATTTCTCACTTTCTTATTATCATCTCATCATATCTTATCATATCATATCATATCATATCATATCATATCATATCATATCATATCATATCATATCATATCATATCATATCATATCATATTATATTATATCATATCATATCATATCATATATCATATCGTCTCGTCTCGTCTCGTCTCGTCTCGTCTCGTCTCGTCTCGTCTCGTCTCGTCTCGTCTCGTCTCCTCCCCTCCCCTCCCCTCCCTCCTTCCCTATCTCCCTTCCTTCCTTCCTTCGTTCCTCCCTTCTTGCCTCCCTTTCTACACCCTATTGAACTCCCCGCTCCTTATTTCACTTTATAATTAACGTTTTTTTTCCATCTCTGTATGTCCCTTCCTTGCTTTAGTAATTCGTTTCATATTGATATTATACTTATTTATTTTATTTACCTATCACAACAAGATTAATTACAAGCATTATAATTTTTTTCATATTTACTGTTCTAAATAACGTGATATGGTTGCATATATGAATATTATGATATTGAAACACATGCACGCGCGCGCGCACACACACACACACACACACACACACACACACACACACACACACACACACACACACACACACACACACACACACACACACACACACACAAAATTAACTTGGCTTGCTCTCTGTGTGTTGTAATCTCCAGGGCTCTCAGAGAGCTTTTCAACAAATACTCAACTCTTTTTCGTGGCGTACAAGAGGGCGTACAGATTGCTTTGTGTTTATTTCGTATACAGAGTTTGATCATTTAAGGTATAGTTCGTTTGCTTAATTATGCTGACTGTTCATATTCCTTTACTTTTACTCGTCCTTTCTATTCATTCTCATCCTCATCCTTATCCTCACCATTACCATCCTTCTTGTTCTCATCATTTTTCTGTTCTTTCTATTATCATGTTCCTCCATTCTTCTTCTTCCTCCTCCCTCTCTCTCTCTCTCTCTCTCTCTCTCTCTCTCTCTCTCTCTCTCTATTCTTCTTTCCCTTTCTCTCTATCTCTTTTTATGTTTTGTTTCGCTTTGATTCTCTCTCTCTTTCTTCTTCTTCTTCTTCTTCTTCTTCTCCTTCTCTTCTTCTTCCTCTTCCTCTTTCCCTCTCCTTCTTCTTCTCCTTCTTTCCCTCTCTCTTTTTATGTTTTGTTTCGCTTTGATTCTCTTTCTCTCTCTCTCTCTGTTTCTCTTTCTCTCTTTCTTTCTTTCTCCTTCTTTTCCTCTCTCTCTGCCTATCCTTTTATGCTTTGTTTCGCTCTGATTCTCTCTCTTCTTCTTTCCCTCTCTCCTTCTTCTCCTTCTTTCCCTCTCTCTTTTTATGTTTTGTTTCGCTTTGATTCTCTTTCTCTTTCTCTTTCTCTTCTTCTTCTTCTTCTTCTTCCTCTTCTTTCCCTCTCTCTCTTTTTAGCATTGATCTCTCTCTCTCCTTCTTTCTCTCTCTTCTTCTTCTTCTTCTTCTTTCCCTCTCTCTCTATTTCGCATTGATTCTCTCTCTCACTCTCCATTTCGCATTGATTCTTTCTCTCTCTCTCTCTCTCTCCTTCTTCTTCTTCCCCCCTCTCTCTATCTCTCTTCTTCTCTCTCTCTCTCTTCTTCCCCTCTATCTCAAATTCGCATTGATTTTCTCTCTCTCTTTTAAGTTTTCTTTCGCTTTGACTCTCTCTCTCTCTCCTTCTTTCCATCTCTCTTCTTCTTCTTCTTCTTCTTCTTCTTCTTCTTCTTCTTCTCTCTCTTCTCTCTCTCTCTCTCTCTCTCTCTCTCTCTCTCTCTCTCTCTCTCTCTCTCTCTCTCTCTCTCTCTCTCTCTCCTTCTTCTTCTTTCCCTCTCTCTCTATTTCACATTGATTCTCTCTCTCTTTCTTTCTTTCTTTATGTTTTCTTTCACTTTATTTTCTCTCTCTCTCCTTCTTTCTATCTCTCTTCTTCTTTCCCTTTCTCGCTCTCTCTCTCTTTCTTTATGTTTTCTTTCGCTTTGATTCTCTCTCTCTTTCCTTCTTTCTATCTCTCTTCTTCTTCTTTCCCTTCCTCTCTCTATCTCTCTTTCTTTATGTTTTCTTTCGCATCTCTCTCTCTCTCTCTCTCTCTTTCTCTTTCTCTTTCTCACTCTTTATCAACACTGATTTTTGATAAGTAAATTAGTTGATTGGTATTGAACTGAGTATAGCGGCATTGGTAATGCAATTCATTTAGTATGGTGTGGGGGCATCGGTGAGTTGTTTTGTTGGTTGTTGATAAAGTTGAGTATGATGACAATGTTATTGAAGAATATGACATTGATATTGCGATCTATGCATCTGGGCTTGGGGTTTGATTCCCTCTCTCTCTCTCTCTCTCTCTCTCTCTCTCTCTCTCTCTCTCTCTCTCTCTCTCTCTCTCTCTCTCTCTCTCTCTCTCTCTCTCTCTCTCTCTTCTCTCTCCCTCTCTCTCTTTTTAGCCTTGATTCTCTCTCTCAGAGAGCTTTTCAACAAATACTCAACTCTTTTTTTTTTTTTTTTAGAGGGCGTACAGATTGCTTTGTGTTTATTTCGTATACAGAGTTTGATCATTTAAGGTATAGTTCGTTTGCTTAATTATGCTGACTGTTCATATTCGTTTACTTTTACTCGCCCTTTCTTTTCATTCTCGTCCTCATCCTTATCCTCACTATCACCATCCCTCTTGTTCTTATCATTTTTCTGTTCTTTCTATTATCATATTCCTCCATTCTTCTCCTTCTCCTTCTCCTTCTTCTTCTTCTTCTCTCTTTCTTTATGCTTTCTTTCGCATTGATTCTCTCTCTCTCTCTCTCTCTCTCTCTCTCTCTCTCTCTCTCTCCTTCTTCTTTCCCTCTCTCTCTATTTCGCATTGATTCTCTCTCTTCTTCTTCTTCTTCTTCTTCTTCTTCTGTTTCTTCTTCTTCTTCTGTTTCTTCTTCTTCTTCTTCTTCTTCCTCTTCCCCTCTCCCTCTCCTTCTTCTTCTTTCTTCTTTCCCTCTCTCTCTTTATGTTTTGTTTCGCTTTGATTCTCTCTCTCTCTCTCTCTCTCTCTCTCTCTCTCTCTCTCTCTCTCTCTCTCTCTCTCTCTCTCTTTTATGTTTTCTTTCGCTTTGATTCTCTCTCTCTCTCTCTCTCTCTCTCTTCTTTCCCTTTCTCTCTCTATCTCTCTTTCTTTATGCTTTCTTTCGCATTGATTCTCTCTCTCTTCTTCTTCTTCTTCTTCTTCTTCTTCTTCTTCTTCTTCTTCTTTTTTCCCCCTCTCTCTCTCTCTCTCTCTCTCTCTCTCTCTCTCTCTCTCTCTCTCTCTCTCTCTCTCTCTCTCTCTCTCTCTCTCTCTCTCTCTCTCTCTCTTTCTCTCTCTTTCTCTCTCTCTTCTTCTTCCCCA
>BOPN01007061.1:37500-45000 GCA_017312705.2 Penaeus japonicus
ATGTCCGGACGCAAGCACATATAACATTTGTTTTCTTCTTGTTCTTCTTCTTTTCCCCCCTCGTATGAGCGTATGCACAGAACGGCTGTTGCCTGATTTATTTGTATATATATATTTTTTTTTCTTTTTCTTTTTCTTTCTTTTCAACGCCAGTGGGAGCGTGTGCATGGTATCACGGCTGTTGCTTTGATCATTATTATTTTTGTTGTTGTTGCTGTTGTTTTTTTATTTATTATTTTTTCTTCTTCTTCTTATTCCTAACCTAACGCAATAGCACACACTTTGATGTTTGTTGTTATATAAAAATACCAATAAATAATTTATCAATAAGTATTTTATATGTATTATAGTTTTAGCATTTATTATTATTATTATTTCCTTACCGAACCGAACGCAATAGCGCACAATTCTATATTATTTATTTATTGTTTGTTTCACTAATGAATCCTTTATTTATTTATTTATTTATTTTCATATAACTTTACCTAACGCGGCAGCACATAATTATTTTGTATGTATTTATTTATTTATTTATTCATTCATTTATTTTTAACCTAACCTAACGCTGTAGCACACGATTGATTGTTTTTTTTCCTGTTTTCTATTTTTTGGGAACCTAACCTAACGCAATAGCAGACTAATATTATTATTTTACTTTTTTTTCCGAACCTAAGGCAATAGCGAGTCACAAGCACTCAATTATATTTTATTCCATGTTCAATTTCCCAACCAATGCTTGGGTGGGTGGGTGCGTGCGTGGATGTGCGTGCGTGCGTAGTATGGCCGTTGCTTTATTTCATTTTATTTTATTCTATTTTTTGTTTATTAATATATTTATTCTGCCGTTGAGTTCTCATTGTTTATAATATTATCATTTTTTCTTTCTTTCTTCTTCTTCTCCTTCTTCTTTTCCTTTTTTCGTGTGTATGTGCCGTGTTCGCGTGCGTGCGTGCGTGCGTGCATAGTATGGCCGTTGCTTTATTTCATTTATTTTATTTATTCTATTTTTTATTTAATAATTTATTTATTCTGCCGTTGAGTTCTCATTGTTTATAATATTATCATCATTTTTTCTTTCTTCTTCTCCTCCTCCTTTTCCTTTTTTCGTGTGTATGTGCCGTGTACGCGTGTGTGCTTGTGCGTGTGTGTGTGTGGCTGTTGCTTATAAGAGCATTTTCTGATATTTTCTACTTTTTCGAGCATGGCCTTTGAATTATTCCATATGGTTAGTGTTACTCTTATCCCGTGCCGTGTGCACGTGTGCGTTGTGCTTGTAATTAGCGGCTATAGGTGAGAACTAAGCAATTTGCATGTGTGGGTGCGTGTGAATGCGACAAGTTAGGCTTTTATTTGATTGGATTTGACTTTTCTTTTTGAGTGCGTGTGCGTGCGTGCGTGCGTGCGTGAGAACTAAGCAATTTGCATGTGTGGGTGCGTGTGAATGCGACAAGTTAGGCTTTTATTTGATTCGATTTGACTTTTCTTTTTGAGTGCGTGTGCGTGCGTGCGTGCGTGCGTGCGTGCAGGTGTCTATGTGAGCAGGTGTGTATGTGTGCAGATATCTGTGCATGCAGGTGCCTACGTCCGTCCAGGTGCCTATGTGCCTATCTATGCATGCATGCACGCACGTGGCCGTGCGCGTTGTGTGTGCATTTATTCATTGCATGCATTTTACTAGATGAATGTGTACGTTTTGCATGGCGTGTACGTGTGCGTGTGCATGTCACTAGTAGTGCCTACAGATATCATGTGCGGCTTAGTTGTTTATTCACTGTTTGTTCATCCAATCATTATATAAGAGTTTGGTAGGGAGGGAGGTGTGCAAAATTGCTTTCCTTACTTTGGTTCATTTGAGAGTGAGTGAGTGAGTGAGTGAGTGAGTGAGTGAGTGAGTGAGTGAGTGAGTGAGTGAGTGAGTGAGTCAGTGAGCATCCCCATATTTAATAATATGTACAGCATCATTCCTGTGACAAGTGGAATAAATAAGTGTGAAGACTCAAGTATGGCTAAGAATGTAAACATGTGCGTCTCTCGATGTCTTTTTTTCTTTGTTTGTTTCATTTTTGTAAGCGAATGAATATCGTCGGCGGCGTCGGCGATTCCATGATTTTCCTTGCTGGTTGTTTTGTCGGTTATCGACCTAAGGGCCAGGTAGATAAGGAATGCATTCTAAACATTGTGGTCGTATCTCTCTATCTATCCATCCATCTATCTGTGTAATGACCGACTCGTGTCGTGTATTCATTTATTCATTCATCGGTCGGTCGTCGCAAACCAATTTGCATGTGTGGGGAGTGGGGGGAGGGGGGAACAGGGAGGGAGGGAGAGGGGTTGGCCACCTCTATGCCTCCCTCCCTTCCCTTTTCCCTCCCTGTTCCCTCCCTGTTCCCCCCTCCCTCCCTTCTTCCCTCCCTCCCTCTCCCCACACTTGCATAGAGGTGGCTAACTCCTCTCCAAGTGTAGGGAGAGGGGGGAACAGGCCACCTCTATCATATTATCAATTGACTATGTGTTTGTTTGTTTGGCTTTTAGTATGTAGGCAACAACAAACCACTGGTGTAGTTACGATGGTATAATGGCAATTGGGAGGGAGTGAGTGAATGAGTGACCTCTTTCCTTACTAGAGTGAGGTCTATTATTACTATTATTATCATTATTATTATTATGTCGCCGTTGTTTCTATCAAGCTTGAAGGAATTGCCCTTGGTTGGTGAGTTAGTTGTCTTGGTACTTGTGTGTGTGTGTGTCTGCGTATATGCATGTGCATGCATGCCTGTCTCTCTTTATTTCATGTATGCATGCAGATAAGGTAAAACTCAATCAATCAGTCAGTCAGAGTGCAAGTGTGATGGATAATACTTTGAATTGTTTGATTTGATTCGTAAGTGTATGTGTGGTGATCCGGCGAGAAGATGCGTGCTTGCTAGATTGATTGGTTGCTAGTTTGTTTGTTCGTTCGAATAGCCATTTTTCCTAGCTTTGCTTTGCCTTGCTTTGTTTGCTCTGTTTCGTTTCGTTTCCTTTGCGCGAGCTCTCATCAATGTTAACTCGTAGCTACTAATTGTTGTCTGTCTGTCTGTCTGCGTATGTGGTTGTATGTATGTGTATGTATGTATGTTGGGACATGTGAGAAGAAGAAGAAATTCAAAAGACAGTTTGCTTGTTACAAGGAGTTCCAGAGGAGAGTAAATCAAGAAACAAGCCAACGTTTATTTGATCTCAGTATATGTTAGGGGCAAAAACAAATGTAGGCAATAGTAGTAGTAGTCGTAGCAGTGTCGATGGTATTAAGAATGTAACAAGTAGTAGCAATGATAATGAATAAGAGTGTAGGCCCATTTCATGTCAAGAGTCAAGGGGGGAGAAAGTGAGAAACGATACATGCATGTATGCATTTACAAGTGTAAAGTCGATTTATTACAAAAACTAAAACAAATGAATGAATGAATGACTAGAAATGAATGGTTGGTTCGCTGTCTATGATGGGAGAGAGAAAGAGAGAGAGAGGGGGGGTGGGTGGTACGGAGTGGAAAAAAGGGGGGGGCAAGTGAAACAGAGAAAGAGATAGAAACAATCTATGTATGTATGTTGAATCAGACAGGCACAGTTTGCTACAAGGGATATCTATCAATAATATTACGATACCTGGTGACACACAAAAGTGATTGATGAGTAAAATAGCCACTGAGTATGAGCACGAAGTAGTAATAATCATTGAATTTGATTTGGTAGAGGAAGATAAAAATGTACGTGCAAGAAAGAGAGAGAGAGAGAGGGAGGGAGGAAGAAGGACCACTGCCAGCCAGCCAGCCAGATAAGGAGGGGGAGGGATCGGGTTACAAACCGATCAGTAGTTAGCTAGTTATCAGTACCAACCCACTCACTCACTCTCTCATGAAAACACTCGAATTCCTCTCTCTCACAAACAAAATCACCACACAAAGGAACACACAAAAACTATAAAACTCAAATTCAACACTGAAACAAACAGTCCAACCACACAAAAAGACAACAAGAAGGAAAAAAGAAACAGAGTCCAGTGAAAAACACGTAGAAAAAGAGCAAAAACGCAAACTCAAACGTCAAACAAAAAAAAACATACCAAACATCAACTAAACTAAACAACAAAAACTGAGTCAAAAACAAAAACAAGCAAAAAACACAAAAAAACAATCTCACTCATCAACAAACAATACAGTACAATACAATCCATTCCATTTCTCATTTCATATTTCATACACAAGCAACATTCAACTTGACTTTGCTCTTGCCTCGGTGAGGCCTACGCGCGCCCCGACCAGCCGTCGGACAAACAGAAATCGACCTTCTCCCCTAGATCTCAAACAAATCTAGACCTTATTCACTAACCAGCTAAATCCAACAAACTACCAAATTGCCTCCGCTCAACTCTCGGACAAGTAGAAATGGACCTTCTCCACAATATCTCCACAATATAGTCCTTATTCACTTCACAAAAAGAGCTAAATCCAACAAACTACCCAACTGCTCTAGTTAGCATGACTAGTTTTGATGGAACACATCACACACACACCTTGGAGATGGCTGGCTGGCTGGCTGGCTGTTTCAATGCTTCCAATGACACATACCAGT
Organism: Penaeus japonicus; assembly: GCA_017312705.2. NCBI lineage: Eukaryota > Metazoa > Arthropoda > Malacostraca > Decapoda > Penaeidae > Penaeus > Penaeus japonicus. The sequence goes on from BOPN01007061.1 coordinate 42,112, forward strand.
TCTTTAACGACTATCTTTTCTAGACTTGGCATGTTATTATGATATTTTGTAAATGCAGATGAAAATTTTCAGCTATTATAAAGACTCGCATATCTTTCACTAAATCATCCACGTTAAAGAACATGCTACCAAATTAACTTGATAGATGAAATAGCCAGACTTTGTCTATGAAAGAAAGGAAGTGTGCACTTACATCAACTGAATATTTTTCACATTTTATCAAGAAAAAAAAAAATGCTAAAGCATATGAAAAAGGACATCTTTATGAAAGCATACTATGCAAAACTGATATTGCTGTTGTGTTATGTTATTTATTTTTTTTATTTTTTGTTTCCACATGATATACATACAAGAGAAAGAGAAACATGAAAACTGACAAATTGTTGGAAGCATACCCTAGAAACCTTGTGTTCTTGCATTATATGTTATATTTTATTTATTTATTTTGTGTGTGTGTGTTTGTTTTGTTTTTGTTTTTTTCTAAACATCATAGACATACAAAAAGATGACACATCATGAAAGCTGATAACTCATTGAAAGCATAGTTACAATACATGGTTGCATGTTTTGTGCCTTATACAATGGAGTTTTTTTTCTCATCGCCATCATCATCATCATCATTATTTTCATTATTATCATTATAATTATCATTTCTTGTAGATATTTACACTAAGCATTATTGTACAGTAATAATTGTATTTCATGGAAGAATTAAGTTTTTACATTATCCTCTGATGATTCTCACTGGTTATGTCATCCATGGTTCATAGATAAATAGACATAAACTCACACACACACACACACACACACACAATTCTCATCTTTTTGCCGCTCTTCTTCTCTTTTTCTCCATAGGTGTGTGTGTAGACATAGATACAGATAGATAGATATATAGATAGTAAAACTAAAATACATTTAACATATATATCCTCAAGAGTTCAATCCATTTTGAACATTGTATTCTGTGATAATCTCTTTAAATCAATGTATTCTGTAATAATCATTGTAAGTTAAAGCAATGTTGGCACTTGTGCTCTTGTTTCATGCAGGCCTGTTTTCATTATCTGTCAACATATCTGTAAAACTTGTAAACCCTTTATGCACACTGGCTAGGAACACTGTATTTTGCAATAATCTTGTACAATCAATTATATCCTTGGTTTTATTGATTCAGATCTTTTTTCTTTTTTTTTCTTTTTTCCTCTCTTTCTCTCTCTTTTCATTTACATATCCCCAAGATTTTCAATTATATTATGAATTTTGTATTTAGGAATATTGTAATCTGTATTACTCTTTTACAACAGATATTATCCTTTTTCCATCGTTTCATTCTTTGTGCTTAAAACATGGTTTATGAGTAAAATATAGGATAACCAGAATAGTTAAATGATATTAAAACAATTTTTTGGCATATCTCTTTATTTTTATAAACAAATAACATTAACAAATGTCAAGGAGCTAGTTAATAAGATCCAAAGAGTTTAGAATGCACTATAAAACAACAATCAAATTCAAAGTGCACAGAAAATCAAATGCATAACAAAAAAGGTTGACAAAGTTGTCATGCATCCCTTCATAATAGAGTGTAAAACAGAGTGTAATGGAAATGTTTGTTTGTCAAGTATACAGTTCTAAGAAAACAGCAAAATATTATATTTACTGATTAAACAAACAATAGTTTAGCATTGTATATTAAGCACACAGGATGCAAGAAACCAATAGATATACAAATGGTTTAAATAGATAGTTATATAGATATGAATTAATCCAAACTGGCTTTGAGATTTTTTTTTTATCATAACATGATATACAAGTAGTACTTAAAACAAAAGAGGCCTTTAAATCCCTTAATAATAACTGAAGCCACTGTCTATAAAAGTACATTCAATATCTCTATTTCCATTTAATAAATGACAAAACTAAAATAAGAAATAACACATAAAAAAGCATTCCTTTTCCTTCATCTCTTGCTATATCCACAGTGTCTCTTACTGTAACATTTATTTAAACATTACCTTGTTGGCTCTTGCTCTCCATGCAGTGATGACATTGGGTTCATTCCGCTCACCTGAAACATTGAATTTATTATTTCACTACACTTTCTTGTACATTTTCAGTGTGGACTTGCACATTAATAAAAACCAAATTCCAATCTAATAAATTATAGACTATCGATACATTTAAAATCTTAGAGGTGAGGCTATGCTTATCATGCATGATATATACATGTCAATATCTTCTTCTATATAGATAGATAGATAGATAGATAGATAGATAGATAGATAGATAGATGCATAGATAGATAGATAGATAGATAGATAGATAGATAGACAGATATATACTTATATATATAAATATATATAAGTATGCATTTACATCTGCATATATGTATACATGTATACATGTATATATATGTGTGCATAAATATACATAAATATATAGATGTTTTTGTTTTGTTTTTGTTTTTACAACATAAGACACAAGTAATACTTATAACAGAAGAGGCCTTTAAATCCTTTAATAACTGAAGCCATTGTCTATAAGGGTACTTTCAATATTTCTATTTCCATTAAATAAATTACAAAATTAAAATAAGAAATAACATAAGAAAGCATTCCTTTTCCATCATCTCTTGCTATATCCACAGTGTCTCTTACTGTACCATTTATTTAAACATTACCTTGTTGGCCTTTTGATCTCCATGCACTGATGACATTGGGTTCATCCCGCTCACCTGAAACATGGAATTTATTAGATCACCACACTTTCTTGTACATTTTCAGTTTTCATTAATATGTGTGCCTATGCTCATCATAAAAAAATATATATATATATAGTTATATACTTGATTACATAGATTTCTAATTATTGTAGTAAGGGGTAATGGAC
>BOPN01007062.1:27500-30000 GCA_017312705.2 Penaeus japonicus
GTCTCTCTCTTTTTTTCCTTTCATCCCTCGTTTTCTCTCTCTCTTTTCTTTCATCTCTCTCGTTCTCTGTCTCATTCTCTCTCTCTCTTTTCCTTTCATCTTTCTCGTTCTCTGTCTCATTCTCTCTCTCTCTTTTCCTTTCATCTTTCTCGTTCTCTGTCTCATTCTCTCTCCCTCCCCTCTCTCTCTCACTCTCTTTCCTCTAATATTGACCTATATAATTGAGGGAGAAATGGGCGAAATGAATTATAGAGAAAGCTCAATTGATATATTGGCATAGAGATATATAGAAATTTATAAATCTATACTAACCTATGAATTACAAAATTCTCATTATTGCATCTTTCTATTTATCTTTTGTTAGACCGTTAACTTTCCTTACCCTTCCAGTCTGACTAAATGTAGAAAGTACCTGCAATTTATTCGGTCTCTGAAGGTTACCGGAGACAACTTAGCTAAATGCCAGAGGAGATGTTTATTGCAGCGTTTCTATTTTCCAGGGGGAACGTGTCTAAAAAACATTTTAATGCCTAAAAGTCTTCTTTCGGAAACGTCGGACTGAAGGGAATCACATTTACTTCTTTTGGGAGAAAGGAAACAAGGTAAGATTTCATGCAAGGGAACGAAATACGTAGAAAAGGTTCTTTTTTATATATTTTGATTTAAAAAAAAGTTAATCTGTTTAACTTTTGTGTTTGTCTTGTCTGGATCACTATTTGCAGCGTCATCTGCATTATGGTTATTGTAATGTAGCACATTGTTAAGAAACAGCTTCATATTTCCATTTTTATTAGACTTTATATTTCCATAGCATTTTTTTCTCTTCTCTTTTTTTCTGATATGTGATTTTATTCTTTTTACATATGCCTTTTTTATGTTTCCTAAATCATCATCCTTTTTTATAATCTTCATCCGCTTACACGAAATTAAAGCGAGATATTAAGAATTTGCTATCAGTGAAAAAATGCGTGTTCGATTAATATTTTTGTCCTATTATTCTATTTCTTAACTTAAAAAAGTATATATACGGCTTTCACTTCCTTTCTTCCCTATATTCCTATTTTCATTTTCGTTATCTCATTTTTTTCTTTTCTCTTTTTTTTCTCTTTCAGTCATTTATGTTTTTTTCTTCTTCTTCTTCTTCTTTTTGTTATAATCTTTATCTATTTCTTGATCTATTTCTTGATTTTTATTTTTCTGAAATTTCAGCCTTTTTGTTTTGCTTGGTTTGTGTGTGTGTTTATAATTACTTTTCCTTCATCATTTATCTATTTTCTGTTTTGTTTTACTTCTCTTCCTTGTTATCACGATCATTTCTTATTTCTTTTCTTCCTTTTTTCAGCTTTTAGTTTCGTCTATTTTCTTTTAGAAGGAAGAGGATTTTAAATTCTATAACTTTGTTTTTCTTCTTCTTCGTCACTCCTCTCCATTCCATTCCACTACTTCCTCTTCTTTTTCTTCCTTTTCTTATTCTCCATTTTTTCTTATTTTCTTTTGTTTCTCTGTCGTTCTTCTATCTTCTTTTCTAGCCTCTCATTCCTTCTCCTCCTTTCATCTCTTTCCACACACAGATGCCGGTTGTCATGACAACGGGGACAAAGGTGTCCGTATATTGCATCATCTCTATTATCTTTTGTATTATTTTCTCTCTTGTCTGCACTGAGCATTTTGCTTTGATATTGAGTATTTTAACATACCGTTTATGCTTGTATTTTCATGTGGTATTTCTATGTAACAATGAGAAAGTACATTTTGCAAGAATAAGGACAAAGAGATTCTTGCATGATGTTATTGACCGTAAAATTCATATAATCTTTTATTTTTCTTTTTCTCTTTTCAATCTCTATCTGTTTGCCTGACTTTTTGTATATCTATCTATCTATCTTTAGATCTATTCATCTATCTGTCCGTGTGCGTTTGTTTGTATGCGTAAGTGTGTGCGTATACCCTTAAAAGAAATGTATTCTTTATCAATTCTTATATAAGCATAATATCATATCAGAATATAACGATTCATACATAAAATATTGTCAAATCAGTCTATAGGCTTATCCTTATGAAACATATGAAAAACTACAAGTTGATAAGAACTGGTATGAAGATAATGGCAATTATGATACTGATTGTGATAATGTTAATGATAATAAGATAATGGTAATAATAATGATGGTAATAGTAATAAAGATAATGATGATGATGGTGATAACAATAATAGAGATGGTAATGATAACAAGCATGATGTTAAAAATAATGATCATCGTAGTAATAATGATAACAGTTATTTTGACAACAACAATATTAGTAGCAGTAATAATAATGATGGTGATAACAAAAAAGAATAACAAATTTAACAATAATAGTAATGATAATGATGATAATAATGATAGTATTGTAATAGTTATGGTAATTATAATAATAACGATAAAGATAGTGATAATGATATTTATTGTAATTATTATAACGATGATTTTAATGACAATGATAATACTAGTGACAATGA
>BOPN01007063.1:27500-32500 GCA_017312705.2 Penaeus japonicus
ATAATGATAATAACAAAATAACAACAATAGATAAAGATCTGCCCCCCCCCCACCAAAGGCCCAATTTGCGATCCGTCTACATTTCTCCAAAAGCCGTTGCATCCTATTCTATTTTTTTCGTGGAGGAGGGAGAGCAAGAATGCCTACCACTGAATCCAAGGAATAGCTAAATATTATTTACTTTTGGCTTTGACTGTCCCTTCGTTCTGACATCCACTGACGACCTTTAAACCTCCCAAGTGAAATTTTGACCTCGAACAAACACCCAACGCTGTGTAGTCAATCGCAAGCTTCAATTTGCTCTCTGAACATTACGATGAATTCTAGTCTAACCGAATTCAAGTCTCACTGTATTAAATCAATGAGTCATTAAGAAAAACAAAAACAATAGATCAAAACATTCTATCTGAAAAAAAAAATCTACATACAAAAACGCCTTCAAGGATGGACCTAAAAAACAGAATCCTTAGCAGTGTTTCTCCTATGGATATCTTTGTGTGAAAAATATTGATTAATCATTGGGCGATAATGAGAGAAAGAAAAAGATTGGTAGAAGGGGCAGGCATACTTACAAACTAACAGGCGGAGGAAGATAAAAAGAAAAACATAAAATCGAATGAGAAAGAGCGAGATAGAGAGACAGACAGACAGAGAGAGGGAGAGAGAGAGAGAGAGAGAGAGAGAGAGAGAGAGAGAGAGAAAGAGAGAAAGAGAGAGAAAGAAAGAAAGAGAGAGATTTGTTCAGAGCACCTCACAAATAACAGGGTGGCACAGTAAAACCAGCCATCAGCTATACGTGCTCTACCAAGTAAAGCAGCACGATACAGCCCGGCTAAATCAATTGATGTCTTGACGGAATACTAAAGACACGTGGAGGAACTTAGACTTCGGCCGGCCCTACCTCACCGAGAGGCCAAGCCGATAATCGAGTCGAGGTCACTAGGTCTGTCCGGACAGGGTAGACTGGAGAGAGAGGTCCTTCTCAGATGAGGGAATTCATACCTTGGTTGACCTTAGATTTACCTTGGATTTGCGTGAGGTCACCTGACACAAGAAGACGTCTCGAGGTTAGAGGGCGATTCAGAACCCGTCCGAAGCGGGTTCGGAGCCATCATATGCTTCGAAGTGTGATGGCTTGGCTAGGACCGCCATCTTAAAAGAGGAACATGCCAGAGTTTATATCCTGTTATGCTATGTGTGTGTGTGTGTGTGTGTGTGTGTGTGTATGTGTGTGAGTGTGTATGTGTGTGTGAGTGTGTGTGTGTGTGTGTGAGTGTGTGTGTGTGTATATATATATACATATATATATATATATATATATATATATATATATATATATATATAGAGAGAGAGAGAGAGAGAGAGAGAGAGAGAGAAAGAGAGAGCGAGAGAGAGAGAGAGAGAAGGAAAGAGATGAAAAACAAAGAAAGAAATATAGAAGCGGGGAGAGGTGAGGGGAGACGCAGTCGAATCACGAAATTAAAAAGTTTGTTTACTTTTCCGTTCTTTAAGAAAAGTTCAAACAAGCCTCTAGATGTTATGAACACTAACTGAATAGACGGGACGTTAATTACAAGTACCCTTGTTTACTGTTCTCGCTCTCTCCCTCTCTCTCTCTCTCTCTCTCTCTCTCTCTCTCTCTCTCTCTCTCTCTCTCTCGAACTCTTAAAGAGAAAAAAAAAAAAAAAAAAAAAATCTTCGAACATAGCTTCTCGTAATAACTTTACTTGTTTACTTTTTTATTTTTTTTCTGAAAGAAGTTGTAAAGACGAAGCCGATAGACAACAAAGCTAGTTAGGCAAGCGGGCCTCAGGATAAAGGCATTGTTATGTATTACAGTTTGGCTTTTAGGCATAATCAGTGAAGACGGTTTATTCTTTTTCTTTTCCTTCTTCTTCTTCCTCTTCTTCTCATTCATCATCGCCTTCTTCTCCTCATTTATCATCTTCTTCTTCCTCTTTATTGTCTGTTTCTTTTTCTGTTTCTTTCTTCATTTCCATATTTAAAAAAAAATCTTAATTTTCTTTTATTATTGTTATTCTTTTACTTTTTTCTTTTTCTGTCTTCTCTTCATCTTCATATTGTTCTCTTCTTCTTCACCTCCTCCTCCTCTTCCTCCTCCTCTTCTTAGTCCTCCTACTCCTCCTCCTCTTATTCCATCTCCCCCTCCCCCTCCTCCTCTTACCCCTCTTCCTCCTCCTCCTCCTCCTCCCCCTCCTCTTCCTCTAACTCCTCCTCTTCCTCCTCCTCCTCCTCTTCCTCCTCCTCTTCCTCTTACTCCTCCTCTTCCTCCTTCATCCCTTCATTTTCCTTTCATTCATCATTTTTTCCCAAAGGGTTACTTTGTTGCATCTATATTATATAACTTAAAGGCTTTGGGATGTTGAATTTGTTATCATTCATAGATATTACCACTATTAATATAATCATTATTATTATTATATATTGTTATCCTTATTATCATATATATTGTTATCCTTATTATCATATATATTGATATCATTATCATTATTGCCATTATCATTATTTCTTGTAGATGATATTACTATTATTATTGTCATTATCATTATTGTTATGATTATTATCATTATTTTTAACATCATCATCATTATCGTTGTTATTATCCTTATTACTATAATCATCATCATTACCATCATCATTAATATCACCACCATCACTATCATCATCATTATTATTATCATTATTATTATTATTACTATCATTATCCTTATTATTATTATCATCATTACCATTATCATCATCATCACTATCGTTTTTATGATAATTATCATGACCATTATCATCATCATCTTTTTACCATCATTATTACTATCATCACTGTTACCATCATCATAATCATTATTACAATTAATATCTTCATCATCATCATTAATTTTATCATCATGATCATGAACATCATCACCGTCTGCTCCTACAGCGCGTGATCCGAAGACGAAACATTATTTAGGAAAAAAGGATGATTGAGCCTTAATTCATCTGACACATCCCACAGTTATTCTTAAAGGAGGTTTTGTGTTCTTTGTACTCACTAAAAAAAATAAAAAAAAAAACAAAAGGAGTTAAGAAAAAAATGACGGTGCCTTTGTGTCTTTAGAATATTTTTTTTCCAGTTGAGTGAGCCCGATCTTTTATGTTTTATGTACGCAGATATGTGTGTAAGTACGCAACACACAAATACATATACACACACATATGTATATACATAGACACATACGCATATATATGAGCATACGTACACAAAATAAAAACAGATTTGAAAATAATGCATTCAAAAATCACTGTCATAGATACTATCGCTCTCTTTCTCTCTCTCTCTCTCTCTCTCTCTCTCTCTCTCTCTCTCCTTCCCTGTCTCCCTCCCTCTCTTTCTATCTCCCTCCCTCCCTTTCTACCTCCCTCCTTCCATGCCCCACTCACTCACTTTTGCTTTGCTAAATTTGTCTTTCTTTCTCTGATCTTCCGTCTCTTCCGCCATCTCCTTCAGACATTTCCCTCTTTCTCTCTCCTCCTCTCTTCCCCTTTGTCTCCTTCCCTTGTTCGTAATTTAATATTCATGAAATATGACATAATCCTAGGGTATCTTATTAGCCCCGATTATTACGGGAAAAATCAGAGAAGCCTGCTCTCTCGCCTTGTCCTCAAAAAAAAAAAAAGTAAATAGATAAAAAAAAAGAAAATTCAGCCATATACGTCGAGCATCGTGCCATCATCTCAATTTAGAGTTTAATATCACGTCTGTTCCACTGCCATAAAGGATCAGAATCTCACTTCAATTTTTCTTTCCAATGTTCAACCCTTTTTCTTGAGTTTCGTAAACTTTGAAGAATCTTTTTTTATTTTTATTTTTTGTCTTTTTTTTGTTTGTTTGTCTTTGAAATGACCGTTTTTCGTATTGAATATCTATATTTTGGTAATGATGATAATGGTGATGATAATGATAATTACATCTATAATGATGATAATGATGATGCTAACAATGATGACGATAATAACAACAACACTAACAATTATGACGAAAATAATTATGAAAATAAAAATGACAGTAATAATGAAAATAATAACAATAATGAAAACACCCTAAATGAATAACAATAATAACAAAATATTAATGAAAACAATACCAATAGTGATAATATCCAACATTTTTTCTAACTCACCATTAAAAACATTTTGTCAGAATCCACACTGACTATTACCTTCCAATCATCATGATATTTTACGCCGCCCATTCTTGTTTTAGGTCCAAATTGATACGTCAGTGTATTCTCGTGTGGTTCCTTATAATCTTGTCTTTATCTTCCAATTTCTTCTATGGATTTGGTGGATTTCTTGTTTTAGTGATCTGTCTTTCTCTGTCTCTGTCTCTCTCTCTCTCTCTCTCTCGCTCTCTCTCTCTCTTTCTTTCTCTCTCTCTCTCTCTTTCTTTCTCTTTCTCTCTCTCGCTCTCTCTCTCTGTCTTTCTCTGTCTCTGTCTCTCTCTCTATCTCTCTCTCTGTCTCTGTCTCTGTCTCTCTCTCTCTCTCTCTCTCTCTCTCTCTCTCTCTCTCTCTCTCTCTCTCTCTCTCTCTCTCTCTCTCTCTCTCTCTCTCTCTCTCTCTCTCTCTCTCTCTCTCTCTCTGTCTATCTATCTCTCTCTTTCCTTTTCCTTCTTTCTTTTTATTCGGTTATCTGATTCTTTCGAGTTTTTGGTGTCTGTTTCTTTCTTTCTTTTTTTTATTTTTAGGAGGTTATTTTCTCCAAGAAGAAGTCGTAATCTTATCTGAAGTTTTGTAATATTACTTTTTACGGACTTATTTTATACTCTCTAAAAATGGATATAATTTTTGATATGATATTCTTTTATCATATTTATTTTTCTTGTGATTTGTATATTTCAAAAATATATTCTACATCCACTCATGTGTAATATTCATCGATTAATAAATCGTATATCTCTATCTCATTATTTATATCCTTAAATCGATTATTCAACCAATAAC
>BOPN01007063.1:42500-52500 GCA_017312705.2 Penaeus japonicus
ATCAACTGTATCTTTTTACTAGTATCTTTTTTTCTTGTATCTTTTTTTCTTGTATCTTTTTTTCTTGTATCTTTTTTTCTTGCATCTTTTTTTCTCGTATCTTTTTTCTTGTACCTTTTATTTATTTTTTTGAGTTCATAAAGTAAATCGGTTTTGCATAGATATACTGAGAGCAAAAAAAAAAAAAATTGTAATAGGATTCTCTTCACTGTTTCGTTTGAGCGGATCTGAAGTCCCTGTCTTTCATCCGGGAGATTTGAATTTGATATCATTTGATAGCTAGTTTTACATGCAGTGTGTGGACTTTCAGTGAATTCCAGTGAGTTATCTCTTGGATGATTGTAGATGATGTTTCGTTTTTTTTTTTTTTTTTGATTGTCTGTCTGTTTAGGTCTGTTTCTTTGTTTCTCTCTGGATGTTTGTTTGTTTGCTTGTCTGTCGTATAGGAAAATAAATAATACTCTGAGACACATATACAAGCAGGCATGCATAATCGTATTCTCTCTCTCTCTCTCTCTTTGATTAATTTGTTTATCATTTCCCCTTCCTCCTTGTCTATCTTGTTTATCTTCTACTTATTAGACCTCTCTTCTATTCTCTCTCTCTCTCTCTCTCTCTTCTATTCCCGATTCACTCCCCTTAATCCATCTCATTTCTCTCTTTCCCCTTCCTCCGTTTTCGCTTCCTCCACCAATCGCCTCTCAACACCTCTCTCCCTTTATCTCTTTATCTCCCCGTCAATTTCTCTCCCGAAACTCTACCCCTCAAATTTCCACCCCAACATCTAGCCAATAAAGACAATCTAGAATCTGTAGACTTTGTCTGATATGAGACATCACGCCGGCAAGTAGGAAGAAAATGGGGTCGTTAGAGGAGCTTTGAGGACATTTAGGGGAGACTTAAGTGTTTTGGGTTGAAAGCGTGGTGCGTCATTGGAGAGTTTGCGTTCTTGATTGCTGGTTAGGTCTTCATCTCTTCTTTTTTTTTCTTATGAGAAGGGAAGAAGAGGGTGTCTGTGTGTATGTCTGTCTCTGTCTCTATCTGTCTTTGTCTGTGTCTACTTCTGTCTCTGCCTCTATCTGTCTCTGTCTTTGTCAATGTCTCTGCCCCTGTCTCTGCCTCTGTTTCCATCTGTCTTTATCTGTGTCTATTTTTGTCTCTGTCTTTGTCAATGTATCTGCCTCTGTCTCTGCATCTGCCTCTATCTGTCTTTGTCTGTGTCTATTTCTGCCTCTGTCTCTCTCTGTCTCTGTCTCTGCCTCTGTCTGTCTTTGTCTGTGTCTATTTCTGCCTCTGTCTCTCTCTGTCTCTGTCTCTGCCTCTGTCTGTCTTTGTCTGTGTCTATTTCTGCCTCTGTCTCTATCTGTCTCTGCCTCTGTCTCTGCCTCTATCTGTCTTTGTCTCTGTCTATTTCTGGGTCATTGAAAGAGACACTATTTCTGGTATGATATTTTTCTTTCTCCTATTGTAGTGTATCATATCGTCCATTACTATTAACGTATCACTACTATCACCGCCAAGGAAAGGAAATAGGAAAATTTTCACGTATCAGCTTTTAACTACTGGTAGACAACGAAGATTAAAATAAATCTAAAGAAAGGTTGAATGCTGATGGAGGGAGAAGTCGTAGCAGATGTCAGGGTACTGGTCACACAGTGCTGGTCGTAGAAAGTTACTTGATTGTTATCTGGGATGGAGTAATCATTTCCCTAAAGTGATAGGAATTGATTTTTTGTTATCATTATTGATAATTAACAAAACTGATATGGGTTTTGGTTAACTTATCCTGCAGTCTATATAACTATTAAGGATTCTTTCTGATAGGATTTGATTGTTTGTTATCATTATTGATAATTAACAAAACTGACATTGGTTTTAGTTAATTTATCCTGCAGTCTATATAACCATTAAGGATTCTTTCTGATAGGATTTGATTGTTTGTTATCATTATTGATAATTAACAAAGCTGACATGGGTTTTGGTTAATTTATTCTGAGGTCTATATAACCATTTAAGGATTCTTTCCTTTGAGATTTCAGGTGATTCTGAAATAGAGACATTTTGTTATACATATCTTCCCGAAAATTTCTGTCATCTATCAACATACTGAGACTGTTGCCTGATGTTTTCAAATGTGTTTCTTTTTTGTGTTTGTTTTCGTTTATAATTTTTTTAATCAAATACAGAAATTGCGTTTATGGACTCTTTTTTTCATTACGTACATGGATTGGGTTATAATACGTATAGGAACTGGTTAGAATAATAGTTAATAATATATGCTACATGTAAGACGGTTTGTGTTTGTTAATGGTGCAGTTTTCTCAAAATCTGAAAAGAAACATAGTCGTGGTACATATGACAAAGAACCAAGAGGCTTAACCAGTCGATCGCGAACAAGTCGATCGCGAACCAATCGATCGCGAACCAGTCGATCGAGAACCAGTCGATCACAAACCAGTCGATCGCGAACCAGTCGATCGGGAACCAATCGATCGCGAACCAATCGATCGCGAACCAGTCGATCGGGAACCAATCGATCGCGAACCAGTCGATCGCGAACCAGTCAATCGCGAACCAGTCGATCGCGAACCAGTCGATCGCGAACCAGTCGATCGCGAACCAGTCAATCGCGAACCAGTCGATCGCGAACCAGTCGATCGCGAACCAATCGATCGCGAACCAGTCGATCGCGAACCAGTCGATCGCGAACCAGTCGATCGCGAACCAGTCAATCGCGAACCAGTCGATCGCGAACCAGTCGATCGCGATAGACTGGGCGATCACAAACCCTTCTCGAGTCTATCGCATGGCTTAGCGATCGCATTGAATTAGACTGAAACATAAGATGCCATAGCATACACTCCTGATCACAATAACCTGGCTGATGATTTACAGTGTCAATCATCTCGTTAGTAATGTAAGTGTATACTTTATAATTTTGATATAGTATTCTCTCTCTCTCTCTTTCTCTCTCTCTCTCTCTCCTCTTTCTCTTTCTCTTTCTTTCTCTCTCTTCCATCTCTTCTCTCTCTCTCTCTCTCTCTCCTCTCTCTCTTTTTCTTCCTTTCTCACTCTCTCTCTCTCTCTCTCTCTCTCTCTCTCTCTCTCTCTCTCTCTCTCTCTCTCTCTCTCTCTCTCTGTCTCTCTCTCTGTCTGTCTGTCTCTCTCTATCTCTCTCTCTCTCTCTCTCTCTCTCTCTTTGTCTCTCTCTCTCTGTCTGTATCTCTCTCTCTCTCTCTGTCTCTCTCTCACTCTCTCTCTCTCAATACAAATACTACTTAATGATATGAGAAAATTTAGTTTTATTAAGACTTTGATGATGTTAGTTTTAGCAGATATAAACTGTATCTGATGTTGACATTTCCTTCTTTTTTTTAGATCTTTTATTTGTTTCTTTATTTCTTTGCTTTGATCTCGGTGTCTTGATTTTAGTCATATATATACACAATCCAACAATAACAATAATCAAATCGAAATGCTTCAGACTCGACCCACTCTCTGCCAGGGTGTATCTACTCCACTCAACCATTCCTGACGAGCACCGCGGCATTCCAGGAATATTGATTAGGAATGAAATATTGAATTCTTTGAAGCTCTCTGTACTAAAGCCACTGAGATGAGTTCGTAGATCTTGAGGAAAGAGGGGGAGAGGGGGAGGGAGGGGGGGTTGTCTCAGTCTCTTAGATGGAGAGGTTTGGAATGTTGATACTGAAAGAGCCATTTAGGAAACGAGTAAAAGGAGAAGCAGAAGAAGAAAAAAACATAACATATGAAGTAGCGATTTTCGTTTGAGGAGTAAAATGTCTTAGCGATATTTTGGGTTCTAGTCCCGAATAAACCCCCCCCCCCCCTTCCCCCTCCACCCCCTTAACTTAAGACAGAGGAAGGTCATTTCAAATTTGGCCGTTACGATCATAATCTTACGAAAGGAAAAGGAAACTCGGCAAATTATTAATGACAAGATGTGCTGTAAGCCGGAACAAGCCTTGACAAACTAAGCACATCAGGAATATCTTATGGCTGTGAACTAAATGACTTGAAAGTAGACAATAATTATGCAAAGTTTGATAATCTTTGAAGATATATATGTGATTTTCTGACTGTGACCGAACATAATACTGGCTGGTTCACTTGCAAATATTGTCCTTGTAAATGCCAGCCGTTGTCATACAGGAAGTCCTGTGTTATGCAAGCATCAGGAAAATTCATGTCTGATATCAGACGTAAGTAAAGTCGGGAGAAAGGTGAGCCGATGGCAGCAGGCAGTTCTGCCTTCGAGTGAGCCAAGTTGCCAGCGAAACATTTCATATGGAGAATTATAAGATGAGACAATAACATAAATGATTTTTCTATCATCAATTTCATACAGATAACAGTGTTCTTCAAGCCAGGGTTGCTGGCAACTGGATAAAATGTTGCCATTTATAGTGTTGGTAGGATTTGAACATTTGAATTTTGGTTTATAAATTTCAACAGGACAGGTAGGTTTCATGTTAACATATGGTATAACATATACTAATTATATTTCAAGCAGCAGTAATTAGCGGATCAGGCGAAGATGCCCACTGCTGTAAGGGTGATTTTTGCAGGAAAGAAACTGCGTAGTCGTTTCTTAAAAAGAAAATAAATAAATAAATAATGATAATAATGATAAAATAAAATTAAAAAAAAAAATAAATAAAAAGTTAAGGAAATCGATTATATGATTTTCTTCTTTTAATGGAAGGGGGGTAATCTTGAATGGTTTTAGCAGTATCATATTTCCCTCTTTTTTTCCAGTGGCTGCAATGTGACGTGACTGAGACGTATAATTGAACTTGTTCAGTAATATATATATATATATATATATATATATATATATATATATATATATATATATTGTTAGATGTTCAGTATTTCTCCAGTGGCTACAACGTGAAAAGTGACTTAGTTGTATGGTTATAAACTCGTTTAGTAACAGGGCTAGAAAAAATCAATAATTTCGTGGAAATGGTATAACTCCAGGTAGCACTCAGGCTCGGTAATCCCATTAGTGTGACTGGTAATGTAATAGTCTTGCGTTGGAGTCCCCTATGAGTGTACATGTGCGCACCTGTGTGTGTGCGTGTGTGTGTGTGTGTGTGTGTGTGTGTGTGTGTATGTGTGTGTGTTTGTGTGTTTGTGTGTGTGTGCAATCTGCGTATTTGTGTGAGAAAGAGAAAGGGAAGAAAAGAGATAAAAGGAAACACTGGAGCCAAGCAGCTAGCTGCTCAGAAAACAAAAGATAAACTAAACCTAAAACATCGATAGTCCTGCAAAACATATACAGTCACGTTTTCATCGAGAAACATATCCTTAAGAAAAGGACTTGTAAGATATAGTGACATATATGAGTAAGAGAATAAGTAGATACGAGAGAGAGAGAGAGAGGGGAAGAGAGAGAGAGAGAGAGGGGGGGAAGAGAGAGAGAGAGAGAGAGAGAGAGAGAGAGAGAGAGAGAGAGAGAGAGAGAGAGAGAGAGAGAGAGAGAGAGAGAGAGAGAGAGAGAGAGAGAGAGAGAGAGAGAAAGAGTGAGTGAGTGAATTAAATATGTCACAGACTTCAAGATAGGAAAAACAAAACAAAATGGAGAATTACCTCGCAGTAGGAGGAAAAAAAGGTCACTGTTCTAATCTTGACCTGGGTTGACATGAGGTCACTGCTCGGTCAGCCAGCCACCACGGATGGGAGGCTCTTCTTTCATGACCTGGCCTGTTGCCGCTCCGGTCACTTGACCCTCAAGCCAATCAACAGGACCCCAGGAAAGGTATTACCAAACCTAGCACGTTGTTTCATATCTCTTTTTATCTTTTTATCTTTATTTATTTATTTTATTATTATTATTATTCATTTATTTATGTATTTATTATTATTTATTTTTTTTTTTTTGGGGGGAGGGTCTTTTACTTGATAAATTTTCGTTTATTCTTTACCAAATCATCTGATATCTTTTATCTAAAAAAAAAAATCTTCTTGGGGTCTATTTCGCTTTCTATCCTATGGTGTCTTTTATTATTTATATTCTATGGTATCTTATTTATTTATCTATTTAATATATTTTTTCGTTGTTTATCCTGTATTTGTGGTTGAAAAAGCAGGTAATAAAGTAGTAGAGGATAAATGGAGAAAGAGAGAGAGAAAGAGAAAGAGTGCGAGAGAGGATAGAAAGAGAGATAGAGAGGTGAGAGAGAGAAAAAAAAAGAGAAAGAGAGAGAGAGACCGACATACAGACAAAGCCAAAGACAACAACAACAACAAAAAATAAATAAATAAATAAAAAAGACAGCAACATAAAAAACAAAACAAAACAAACAAACAAACAAACAAACAACAACAACAACAAAAAACAGCCAGACAAGCAGAGAGCGAAACAGGTCAAAAGACCACAGAAAAATAACAACAAAGAGAGCAATGAATTTACACGAACAACAAACATTTCTTTGTGCTTCGCCTAGATGTGTGTTGGACAGTGATTCATGGCATATTTTTTTCACTCACACCTCGGAGATTTATTGCATGAGAGGTCATGCGCGAATCTTAAGCGGAGGAAAGAAAGATAGGGTTACATGGACAGCTGCGTGACTTTTGGATTCTTTTGTGTTGAGAGAAATGAGTGATGGATTTGTACAGCATGCGATGTAGAGTTTGGTTGTTGTTTTTTTGTTTTTTTTTGTTTTTTTGCCTTTCTTTTTTTTCTTTCTTATTGGTTGTTTTTCCTCTTTGTTTATCTCTTTCATTTTCCGGGTGTTTGTGTTTGGGGGGGAGGGGGGACGGGGGTAGGATAGAGGATAGGATAGAGGGAAACATGTTTTTTTCTCTCTTTTTTTCTATTTCCTCTTCCTTCTCCTTCATATTCTTTTCATTATTCCTCTTTGTTTTGTATTATTTTTCTTTTTCTTCCCCATTGTCTTCTTCTCCCTCTTCTTATGATCCTTCTTCTTTTTCTTTCTCCTCTTGTTACTCTTCATCTTCTGCTTCCTTGTCTTCCCCTTTTTCTTCTTCTCCTTCTACCTCCTTTTTTTCTTAATTACCTCTATTTTTTTTCTTCTTCTTTTGGGGTAACTAAGTTAATTAAACTTTAACGGACATAGACACTATAACTAATGAGACGGGAGCGGTGCATTGTTCCGGTTCTCTTTCTTCTTCTTATCATTATTGTTCTCGTCCTTTTCCTTCGCCTTTCCCATTTTCTTATTCTTCTCATTCAAATTCTTTTTCTTAATTTTCGTCATCTTTTTCTTCTCTTCTTCTTTTTCTCCTCGTCTTCTTTTTCTCCTTCTCCTTCGTCTTCTTCTTCTTCGTTTTCTCCCTCTCCTTCGTCATCTCTTCCTTCATCTCTTTATTCTCCTTTGTTTTCTTCTCCGTCTTCTCCTTCTTCTTCTTCTCCTTCTCCGTCTTCTCCCTCTCCTTCGTCTTCCTCTTCTCCCTCATCGTCTTCTATTCCTACCTTTTACCTTCTTTTTCTTTTTATCCTTCACCTTCTTCTTCTTCTTCTTCTTATCCTTCAACTTCTCCTTCTTCTTCGTATCCTTCCCCTTCTTCTTCTTCTTCTTATCCTTCACCTTTTTCTTCTTCTTCTTCTTATCCTTCACCTTCTTCTTCTTTTTCTTATCCTTTACTTTCTTCTTCTTCTTATCCTTCACCTTCTTCTTCTTCTTCTTCTTATCCTTCAACTTCTCCTTCTTCTTCGTATCCTTCACCTTCTTCTTCTTCTTATCCTTCACCCTTTTCTTCTTCTTCTTCTTCTTCTTCACCTTCTGCTTCTTTTTCTTATCCTTCACCTTATTTTTCTTCTTCTCCTTCACCTACCTCTTCTTCTTCTTCTCCTTCTCTTTATTGTTTTCATTTCTTTTTATATCTAAGTGTTACCAAGTTAATCATGTTCCAACGGATACCAAAGATTATGGTCAGAGAGAAATGAAACCTTATTACTACTCCTATTTTCTTTCTTCTTAACCATCTCCTTTTTGTCCTTTTCTTCTCCTTCATCTTTGTTTCTCATTCTTCTTCTTCATCTCTTTCCTGTTCTTCTCATTCTTCTTCTTTCTTTCTCATTCTTCTTCTTTATCTCTTTCCTGTTCTTCTTTTTCTCCTTCGTCTTCTTTTTTCCACATCCTCTCCTTCTTTTCCTGCTCTTTCTCCTGCCTCTTGTTCTTTTTCTTTTTCTTATTCTTCTTTTTATTTTTCTTGTACTTTTTCATCTTCCTTTTCTTCATCTCCTCTTTTTCTTCTTCTTTCCTTTTTCTTTTCCTCTTCTTCCTTTCCTTCCTCGTCTCTTACTTTTCATTTTTCTTCTTCCTCTTCTCCTTCTCCCTCTTCTTCTTCTCCTACTTCTTCTTCTTCCTGCTCTTTCTCTTTTCCCTCTTCCTTTTATATTTCGATTTAGGGTTTGCAAGGTAACGATCTTTCAACAGACAAACAACAACAACATCAACAAAGACAGAAAGGGGAGAAAGATGAAACATAGATTTTACATTTCCGAGTATATCTAAGAAAAAACAACAACAAAAAAACTCATAGATAAAAAAAGATAAATTCCTCAAACGAAACGAAAAAAAAAACTTTCATATCCCGATATCCTTTGATGACAGTTGGTTATTTTGAAGTGAAATCTGTATTCAAAGTATTTTACCAGATATCATAGTTACCCCTTTATTCATGGATTCGAAATGTGAATATTATGATCGTGTTAACAACCTGTGATGTATTTTGTTCTGTGAATATAGGTACAGGGATCCACAGTGTTAGCCAAAATATTTGTTTTGTATGTGTCATATATCCATTTAATAGAACATCTTAAGAGATATATATAAATTATCCGTTCACATAGTATAAATCGAATTATTTTTGATGACTTAGGCAACACACACAAAAAAAAGTCGTTCCTCTCTTAAAGGAAAATTTCCTTTGATTTCTTTCCCTTTCTTATAATATCTTCCCCCTCTTCACATGAGATTTTGTAAACCATATGCTATATTTTATCATTATTGTGCGAGTCGTAAATCTCTTGGGTGTGTGGAAATGCGCCAGATCTCCTTCATAACAATTTCCACAATGGATTTCCCGGTATGTGTTTGCGATTCAGAACATATTGTTTTTTCTTTTTCTTTTTTTCTTTTTTTTGCGTGAGAAGATAGTGTCCTGTTTATTGTTATTACGTGCAGATATTCTTGAGAGAGAGAGAGAGAGAGAGAGAGAGACAGAGAGAGAGAGAGAAAGAGAGAGAGAGAGAGTGAGAACGAGAAACAGACAGATTAAGAGAAAGAAATAAGGAAAATAAAAATAGAGAAAGAGAGAGATGCCGAAACAAAGAAATAAACACAACATAGAACATAAAATACACCATTAAACTTAACCCACATAACACAGAAACGCCAATTCCTTCCCTTTGTGACATAATGAGTCTTATCAGTTAATACCATTTACTCAAACGGATCAGCTTTATTCCCATAGTTACCATGTGAACAATTCCGAATTCTTTACGGACCATCGCTCATACCACAGCTTATAAGATGCGGTAATTGTTTAATCAGAAAGTGAAATTAAAATGTGCGGTTTGTCTTACAGCGACTTTATCTTATTCTGTATCATATTGTTTAACTTTTTATTGAAGCGAGAGGAAGAAGTGGTGAACTAAATGCTATACCATATTAAGAAGAAAACAAGTAGTATTTTTTATAGAGTGATATTACCCTGATAGAAGAATATGAAAATATGTATGAGTGTGTGTGTGTACATATACATGTATATATCATATATATGTATATATATGTATATATATGTATATATATATAATTATATATATATATATATATATATATATATTGTTACCCCCCGGCATGCTAAAACACAGGGTCGTGAGCCCAGAACAGCTCCAAGGGCACCAACAGCGGGCCAGACGACCTACGAGGGGAACACCGGGAGGCGAGGCAAGGCACAAAGGAAACACTCAATAACACTAGTCCTTATTTATTTAAAAAGT
>BOPN01007063.1:60000-62500 GCA_017312705.2 Penaeus japonicus
CCTTTCGCATCCCCCTACTCTCCCATACCCGCTTCCTTTCCCCCTCCTCTTCCTTTCGCCTTCCCCTGCTCTCTCTCATACCCTTCCTTTCCCCTCCCTCTTCCCTTTCGCCTCCCCCTGCTCTCATACCCTTCCTTTCCCCTCCTCTTCCTTTCGCCTTCCTGCTCTCATACCCTTCCTTTCCCCCTCCTCTTCCCTTTCGCCTCACCTGTCTCCTTTTCCTTCCTTTCCCCCTCCTCTTCCCCTTTTCGCCTCCCCCTGCTCGTGCCGCGCTTTCCCCTCCCTCTTCCCTTTCGCCTTCCTGCTCTCCACACCCTTCCTTTCCCCCTTTCCTTTCGCCTTCCCCTGCTCCCCGCCCCTTCCTTTCCCCCTTCCTCTTCCCTTTTCCTCCCCCTGCTCCTCTTACCCTTCCTTTCCCCCCTCCCTCTTCCCTTTCGCCTCCCCTGCTCTCATACCCTTCCTTTCCCCTTTTCCCTTTCCTTCCCTGCTCCCCCATACCCTTCCTTTCCCCCTTCCTCTTCCCTTTCGCCTCCCCCTGCTCTCATACCCTTCCTTTCCCCCTCCCTCTTCCCTTTCGCCTCCCCCTGCTCTCATACCCCTTCCTTTCCTCTCCCTCTTCCCTTTCGCCTTCCCTGCTCTCCACCCTTCCTTTCCCCCTCCCTCTTCCCTTTCGCCTCCCCCTGCTCTCTCTCCTTCACCCTTCCTTTCCCCCTCCCTCTTCCCTTTCGCCTTCCCCTGCTCTCTCTCATACCCTTCCTTTCCCCCTCCCTCTTCCCTTTCGCCTCCCCCTACTCTCATACCCTTACTTTCCCCCCTCCCTCTTCCCTTTCGCCTCCCCCTACTCTCATACCCTTCCTTTCCCCCTCCCTCTTCCCTTTCGCCTCCCCCTGCTCTCATACCCTTCCTTTCCCCCTCCCTCTTCCCTTTTCGCCTCCCTACTCTCATACCCTTCCTTTCCCCTCCCTCTTCCCTTTCGCCTTCCCCCTGCTCTCTCTCATGCCCTTCCTTTCCCCTCCCTCTTCCCTTTCACCTCCCCCTACTCTCATGCCCTTCCTTTCCCCTCCCTCTTCCCTTTCGCCTCCCCCTACTCTCCCATGCCCTTCGCTTTCCCCTCCCTCTTCCCTTTCGCCTCCCCCTGCTCTCTCCCATACCCTTCCTTTCCCCCTCCCTCTTCCCTTTCGCCCCCCCCCCTAACTCTCTCTCATACCCTTCCTTTCCCCCTCCCTCTTCCCTTTCGCCTTCCCCTGCTCTCTCTCATACCCTTCCTTTTTCCCCTCCTCTTCCCTTTCGCCTTCCTGCTCTCATACCCCTTCCTTTCCCCCTCCCTCTTCCCTTTCGCCTCCTCTCATACCCTTCCTTTCCCCTCCCTCTTCCTTTCGCCTTCCCCTGCTCTCTCATACTGCTTCTTTCCCCCTCCCTCTTCCTTTCGCCTTCCTTTCTCTCACACCCTTCCTTTTCCCCTCCTCCCTCCTTCCCTTTCGCCTCCCCCCTACTCTCTCTCATACCTTCCTTTCCCCCTCCCTCTTCCCCTTTCCTTCCCCCTGCTCTCTCTCATGCCCTTCCTTTCTCTCCTCTTCCTTTCGCCTCCCCCTACTCTCATGCCCTTCCTTTCCCCCTCCCCTCTTCCCTTTCGCCTCCCCCTACTCTCATACCCTTCCTTTCCCCCTCCCTCTTCCCTTTCGCCTCCCCTGCTCTCATGCCCTTCCTTTCCCTCCTCTTCCCTTTCGCCTCCCCCCTACTCTCATACCCTTCCTTTCCCCCTCCCTCTTCCCTTTCGCCTTCCCCTGCTCTCTCTCATACCCTTCCTTTCCCCTCCCTCTTCCCTTACTCACCTCCCCTACTCTATACCCCTTCCTTTCCCACCCTCTCTTCCCTTTCCTCCCCCCTACTCTCATGCCCTTCCTTTTTCCCCTCCCTCTTCCCTTTCGCCTCCCCTGCTCTCTCCCATACCCTTCCTTTCCCCCTCCTCCCTCACCCCTCCCTTTCGCCTCATACCCTTCCTTTCCCCCTCCCTCTTCCTTTTCGCCTCCCCCCGCCCACTGCCTATATCCGATCTGGTGTGATCTCGTTTGAAGGTAATAAAGGCATTGGATATTACGCTGTTATCTATTATTTTTATCCTCGTTGGGCGCTATAGGATCTGCATGTTTACTCCTTTCTATTCATTTATTCATTTATTTCGTTCTCTCTCTATTTGTTTATGTGTATGTCTGTCCTTTTCTCTCTCTATTTTTCTCTCTCTGAAACAGCTCTTTAACTTTTTCACTTTCTACTAATTCTCTCTTTCTCTCTTTTCTCTTCTCTCTCTCTCTCTCTCTCTCTCTCTCTCTTTCTCTCTCTCCTCTATCTATCTATCTCTTTCTCTCTTTATTTCTCTATTAAGTTGTTTTCTTTTATCTTCGTACTTACAAAAGGAAATGCCAATTTCAATAGCTTTGAAAAATCGTCCGGAACGTAAGAGCGAAATTTGCATTCCCTCAAAGTGGGGAATTCGCCTTTA
>BOPN01007064.1:17500-20000 GCA_017312705.2 Penaeus japonicus
GCCGCAGATTTCACAGAAATCAAATGTTAGCCAAATAGGCTTTTCACAGTATTAATAGTTAGAGTAATGATAATGACAGTGATAGTAATGATAGTAATAATAATGATGATGATGATAATAAGGATAATGATAATGTCAATAGCAATAAAATGATATGATACTGATACTAATAATGATAATGGTAATCATAATGATAACTGGTGATAATGATGATAATAATAATATAATGATAATGATAATAATGATATAAATGATAAAGATAATAATAATAATATAAATGATAATGATGACAATTTTGATAATAGTAATAATTATAATATTATTGATAATTATAATAATGGTGATAGTAGTAATAATCATAGTAATAATGATAACAGTAATGATAACTACAACAATGATAGTATCATGAATATTGATCTTTATAATGCCTTGTACTCTGAATCTGCCAGTAGCACATACAAACATCTTTTTTAATGAAGATATATTTGGCGTTGTCCAATATTTTCCACAAAATAGATGTTAGAAAACGTTGAGAAAAGAAATATAAAACACAAAATGTTGTATGTGATGATAGACATTGACATACTGAAATCATCGGCGTTGTCCGTAGAGTTTCAACGACACTAGAATAATTGGGGAAAAAACTACTTATATCTTTAGCAAATTTAAAGCGAATTTTAACGGGACTACAGTTCAGGGAAGAAATTTTGGTGTTTATATAGCGAGGGCGTTCAGGATAATATTAGTGTAATGTAAACTCTTAATGAGATGCTTAAATGTTTAATCCAAACGACAAAATCAAATTAATTACCATGGTGAGAAAAGTCGTTTATAGACACAAGAAACTTAAAAATGCGTGGTTTATTTTTTCAGAAAACAAGGATAACAGGAGAGAATATAACGAGTGACTGTATATATATTTTTTGAAATTAATACTGTTATATTTTTTATGAACTCCTTTTACTTATTTTTCAGTTGTTACATCATAATAACTACCTCTTTTTTTCTTTTTTTTTTCTCTGGGGTTTATATTCTAATTCAATCATGTTTATTTTATGTTTCTTTTGTAGTTTTTCTATAACGTTTCATTTTTTTTCTTTTTCTCTTTTGGCTTTCTCTTCCTTTTCTTCTTAAATCATGTAATTAATAAAGATATAGATGATAATGATAAAGATGCAAAGAAAGATAATAATCATAATGATAAAAAAATGATAGTAAGGATAATAATGATGATAATTACAATTGCAATACTGATAATTATGAAAATAAATAAGATAATGACATTAATAATAATGATTTGAATAATTATCCTGATAATGGTAATAGAAATGAAAGTGAAGGTAACGATAATAATTATGATAACAATAATCAAAATAATGATTATGATAATGATATTGATAGCGATAGTAATGATAATGAGGATAATATCATTGCTGGTAATTTTAATTCTAATGAAGATGATAATAATAATGATAATGATAATGATGATAGTTATAAAAACAACAATGATGACAAATATTAATGCTAACAAGAAAAATAACAGCACTAATATCAATCATAAGCATAACAATGAGGATAACGGAAATGATAATAAAGATGCTAATAATAATACTAATAATGATAATAATAATGATGATGATAATGATGAAGACAATGACAATAATAAGCATTATAATAATAATGATAATACTACTACTAATGGTAATAATTATATTAATCATAACAATAGTAATAATGATAACAATCAAGGATAACAGTTATGATACTAATGGTAATAATGATAATGATAACAACAACACCATTGTGATAATAATGATGATAATAATGACCGCTTTATGGTAATACTAACGACAGTAACAACAACAATACCAATAACAATGAAAAATATAATAATGATGATAATGATATTAGCAACAGTAATGGTAATTGTAATAATATTGATGATGATAATAATGATAATAATATGGAAGATGATAGTAATGATGATAATGATGATGATAATGATGTGTATGATAATATCAACAACAATAACAATAATGATAAAAATAAATGATGATAACAATGATAGCAATAATGATAATGGTAATAATAAGAACAATGATAATAATGATAATAATGATAATAGTAGTAGTAATAGTAATAACAAAAATAATGCTAACGATGAGAATGATAATAAAACATATTGATAAAGATACCAATAACAGCAATAAAAGTAATGATGGTAAAGGTAATGGTAATGATAATGATATTGATAATGTTGATATTACAATGATAGTGCTAACAATGAATAATGAGGAGGGTGAAAATGGTAATGATAATGATAATGAATAAATCATGATTATAACAATAATAAGAATAATGACAATAATGGTAAAATTAATAATAAAAGTGAAAATCATAAAAATAATGAAAGTTATGATAATGATAATGATGATAGTGATAATGGTGATGATAATGATAATGGTAATAATGATAATGATGATAAGAACAATGATAATGA
>BOPN01007064.1:57500-60000 GCA_017312705.2 Penaeus japonicus
GCATAACTTCTGCTGTCCTGCTACCATCTCCTGCCACCACTTCCGCTCTCCTGCCACCACCCAAACGACGAGGAACAAGTAAGAGACCCCAAGGTTGACATCGTTCTCAACTTTGGGTTTCTCCTTAACCTATATTTTAACTTGATTATAGAAGCCTCTTAGGAGACGGGTCCTTTTCTTGGAGGGGGGGAGGGGGAGGGGAAGGGGGAGGAGGGGAGAAATGGGGGATTTGGCAGGAAGGGCGGGGGGGAGGGAAGGAGGAAGGGGGGGAGGGGGGGAGGAAAGGTAATTGAGGGGAGAAAGGGGGAAGGGGGGAGGAGGGGTGGGAGGGAAGGTATTGAGGGGAGAATGGGGGGAGGAGGGAAGGTAATGAGGGGAGAAAGGGGGGAGGAGGAGAAGGGAGGGGAGAAAGGAGGAAGGGGGGAGGGATAGATAAATGATAATGAGGGGAGAAAAAGGATAAGGAGGAGAAGAGAGAGCAGGAGGAAGGGAGGGGGGATAGAAAGGAGGGAATGGGAAGGGAAAAGTGAATGGGGAAGAAGGGGAGGGGAAGAGAAGTAGAGAGGGAGTGGGAAAAGAATAGGAAGGAGTAGAAGAGGGAAGAAAGAAGATATAGAGGGATGAAAGTAAGAAGAGGGGAAGGGAATGAGGAAATGTATGAACAGTAAAGAGGGAAGATGAGGAAGAGAAAGAGAGGGAGAAAAGAGAAGTAGAAAGAGAAAAAGGAAGGGAGAAAAGAGAAGAAGAAGAAAGAGTAGGCAGTGAAATGGAAGAGAAGAGAAGAGAATAGGAGAGAAGGGGAAGGAGAAGAAGAAGAAAGAGAAAAAAAACAGAAGAAAAGAGAAAAAAAAGAAAAAAGAGAGGAGAAGAAAAGATAAGAGAAGAAAAAGCAAGGAAAAAGGAGAAAAAAAAGAAAGAAAACTAGAAGAAGACGAAGGAGAAGAGGAAGAAGAAATAGAAGAAGATGAAGAAGAAAGACAAGACGAAGAAAAAGAAAAAAAAAGACGAAGAAGAAAGACAAGAAAAAAAAGACGAAGAAGAAAGACAAGAAGAAGAAACAGAAGAAGAAGAAAGACAAGAGGAAGAAACAAGAAGAAGAAGAAGAAAAAGAAGAAAGACAAGAAGAAGAAAGAAAGAAAGAAAAAGAAAAAAAAAGAAAAAAAAGAAAAAAAGAAGAAATAGATAGAAAGAAAAAGAAGAAGAAAGAAAAAAAGAAAAGAGAAACAAGAGGATAGAAAGAAAAGGAAGAAAAGGAAGAGAGCGAAGGAAGGAAACGACCTTCCCATAATGGGCATCCAGTTCCCTGATCTTCGACTATGTAAATTTTATCCTCTCTTTTTACCAAGTGCTGTTTCCAAGGCCTCCTTATCTTATCAATGAAGAGACTCGATTTCGGGGGATTTTTTTCTGCTTTTTTTTTCTTTTTTCTTCTGTTTTTTTTCTTCTTCTTTTCTTGTTCTTTTTTTCTTTTTCTTTTATTTCTGTTTTTCTTGTTATTTTTTTCTTTTTCTTTTATTTCTGTTTTTCTTGTTATTTTTTTCTTTTTTTCTGTTTTTTCTTCTTTTTTCTTTTTTTCTTTTCTTCTTTTTTCTTCTTTTTCTTGTTTTTCTTTTCATTTTTTACTTCAGCTTAGGTTCTGTGAGGACGAGGCATTGAGACTGTGTCCTGTGGTATGAAAACTTTCTTTCTTTCTCTTTCTTTCTTTCTCCTTCTCTCTCCCTCTCTCTCTCTCTCTCTCTCTTTCTCTCTCTCTCTTTCTCTACGCCCCCCCCCTCTCTCTCTCCCTCTCTCTCTTTCTCTCTCTCTCTCTCTCTCTCTTTCTCTCTCTCTCTCTCTCTCTCTCTCTTTCTCTCTCTCTCTCTCTCTCTCTCTCTCACTCTCTCTCTCTCTCCCCCTCTTTCTCTCTCTCTCTCTCTCTCTCTCTCTCTCTCTCTCTCTCTCTCTTAAAAGAGGGAGAAGAATCAATATTATTGTTCTTTTGTTCTGATTTGTTATTTTGGTTGGGATTGTAGAGATGGGGATGAGGGGAAAGGGAAGGGGAAGGGGCGTGAGGGATGAGGGGAGAGGCTGAGATAAGGGATGAGGGAAGAAGAAGGGGGATGAGGGAAGGAGTAGGGGAGGAGGAAGGGGAGGGGGACGGGGTTTTAGAGGGATGAGGACGAGGGGGAATAGGGTAGAGGGGATGAGGGGAAATGGGGTGGGGCGAGGGGAAGGGGAAGGGGAATAGGGGAAATGGGATGAGTCCGAGGGGAATGAGGGGGAATAGCGAAGGTGGATGGGGGAAGGGGGAGGGGATGAGGGAAATGGGGGGGGGGATGGAGGCTGGAGGCTGGAGAAAGGGGAAGGGGGAGGAGGTGAGGGAAATGGGGGGGGAGGATGGAGGCTGGAGGGTGGAGAAAGATAGGTAGGCAGATTAGATAGATAGATTAATTGATCTATAGATTAATGGATGGGTAGATCCATAAATGGATGGAGATTTAGATAGATGGATAGAAGAAGC
>BOPN01007065.1:2968-5468 GCA_017312705.2 Penaeus japonicus
TTCCTTTTTGTTTTTTTTTTTATGTGTGAATATTTTAAAATTTATAACTTTTTTTTTTTTTTTTTTTTTTTTTACTGTCTTATCCTGTCATAATGTATAAAATGTAATTGCTCAAGTACCAAACTTCATCTACTTTTTTTCACTTTCAGGCAATATATCTTTTAGCCTTCACAATGGTTATACTGCTGGGGAAACTCCTGAAGAAAGTGTTCTTTGGTGCACTCCGGGCAGCTGAGTTTGAGGTAAAGTGAGCATTGGTTGAGTTGGAGACAAAGCGGTGTTGAAGTGAAAGTTTGTACTTATTTTGCCTGAATTGAAGTTTGTTAGATATATATTTTATTATGCTTATAGTTTGCGACCTATTGAGCTAGACAGAATTCTGTTGCCATTTTGATTTGTCTTATTTCAATTGCCTCTTCCGATCCACCACAGCACCTTATCGAGCGTTCTTTCTATGCTGTCACGGAGACCTGCCTCGCCTTCACTGTTTTCCGCGACGACTTCTCCCCCAAGTTTGTGGCATTGTTCACAGTACTGCTGTTCCTCAAGGCATTCCACTGGCTGGCGGACTACCGGGTCGATTTCATGGAGCGCTCGCCGGTCATCACCCTGCTCTTCCACGTTCGGGTCACATGTTAGTGTTGTATTTGGACTCCTGGAATTGTATTTTTTTTAATAAGCATGTAATTTTAAAGCCTTTTCTTTGGTTAAGGGATCATGATCAAGATAAAGGGGAAATATTTGTGTGAAGCATTAATTGTTCTATTATTATCAAATGATCCAGTGAAATCATTATTTGTGTATGGAAAAAGTAATACCTGAATATTTGCAAAGGTCAAACATCATATACGAAATATAGATGAAAACAAAATATCAACATAGATATACAATATATATGCTTTTAAATTGTGACCATTTAAAATATAATTTCTTTCCAGCTTTGCTACTCCTCCTGAGCCTCCTAGACCTGGTGCTAGTAAACCATGCATATCACTCGACCATAACGCGAGGGGCATCAGTCCAGCTGGTGTTTGGCTTTGAGTATGCCATTCTCCTCACTGTGGCACTGAACATTGGTGTTAAGTATGTGTGTCACACTGTCGATTTGCAGTCAGAAAACCCATGGGAGAACAAGGCTATGTATCTCTTGTATACAGAACTCTGTATGGGTAAGTAGTTTTATTTCTTTGGATATTTTATAAGTCGTTTTGTATATGTACATACTTGCATATACATATTGTTAGTTTGGGTTTATTTTGTGTTGATTAAGTCTGGTCTGTAGATGATGCATTAAAGAGTAACTTCTTTTGGCAGGATTCGTCAAGGTGGTTTTGTATGCTGTGTTCATGATCATCATGATTAGAATACATACTTTCCCACTGTTCATCATAAGACCCATGTACCTGACTATGAGGTGAGTTTTTGAAGCTTTACATATAACTTTGTTTAGAATTTTTTATAGGGTTTGTAATATCATGAAAATGGTTATGTTTATTCCTCCATGATTTAACTTCCAAGTTCTAATATAAATATGTTGCAAGTTAGAATGAGAAAGTTAGTAATGTAGTTTCATTGCAAGACCCATTTTACTATTTGAGTCATGCTTGTTTGACTTGCATATGCTCTGTGTGGTTTAGTTTAACACTTTGAAAGTATTTAGAATGGAGAATAATAAAACTTGTATTGTACCTGTGTGTAATTTACTGATGCTAATAGTGTTGTCTTGTGAACATTATAGATGGTTATAGTAATTTCCAAGTCAAAAATGTTTTACTTGGTATTATTTTATGCTGTTCAGTTTTATTAGTAAATTTTTAAAGCAGTTTATTATATATTTTATATATTCACCTTTCTATTGTGATGCCTTGCAATTTGCACTACTTTCACGTTTTCGAGATATAGATCTATTAGTTAACACACTTTGGAATCATGAAAAACATAATCGTTGAATTGGCATTTACACAAGGCCTTCTTTCAACAGGTCATTCAAACGAGCACTGAACGATGTGATTCTCTCCCGCCGTGCCATACGCAACATGAATACACTGTACCCTGATGCCACTCCTGAGGAATTAAGAGCTGTGGATAATGTCTGCATCATCTGTAGGGAGGAAATGTTGACAGGTACAGGTATTCAAATAGTCTTTGTTTCATTTCTTTTCTTCCTCCTCATCTCACTCTTTTTCTTTCTGCTATTAATTCCCCTCTTTTATTTTCCATAATTCTCAGAAAAAATGAAATAGAAATCTCATATCTATTAGGGGGAGCAGCTGTTTTACTTCATATGATTTTTTGTCATAACATCAAATAATGGTTGTCAATATCCATTGCTATGATAGTCCTAGTTAAAACATTGCCGAAGGGGCTGTTTGGCTCAAAATGGTGGAAACGGCAGGATATTTCGAATGCATAAGCCTAACGCCTAGGGTTATTCACCTGCACTAGCCGCAGTCAAGCACTACATGCCCGATCACCTGGCGTACCGGCCAGGAGGGTAGCC
>BOPN01007065.1:10468-17968 GCA_017312705.2 Penaeus japonicus
AGAAACAAACAAGCATGTTCACAAATGTTCATGAATGTTCTTAAGGTAAATTTGCAGACAGCCACAGGCCTACAATAACATTTAAAATATACTTGGAATTTATAGTTTGATGAATTGAAACATATATTCCTGTTATGACATAATTGAAAAACACTGAATATATAGATGTTATTTGATTCAGAAATTGGCCATTCTTGCGTTAAAATTCAATGCATGATTGAAGCAGCTTCCATGCCTATTGTAGCTCTGTAAAAGAACAACAATAAATATTGAAGAAGCCTTTGCGTCTATCGAACTTCTGGCAAAATACAATTTCCACTAGTAATGAGCGAAACTGTTTGGACTGACAAATAGCCAGATCTTTGAAGAGCACAGATGATATTGATAATCAAATCAATTTGTATACATTAATTGTTCTTTATAAGAATTTTTTTTATCATACTATATTTACCTGGAAGAAAGTACAAATTGTACCTCACTGTTTGTTTATTTTTGTGCTTGCGTTAACCCATTGCGTACGGGTGTCATGACATACATGACATAGGAGCTTTGGCCTGACGACGGGCGTCATGACGTAAATGATGTTCGGGGATTTTGGATCACTGTGCTATTTTATTTTGCTATGAAAAAGGAATGAGCGATGATGGCTACTGTAGTCATAATTACTCTAATTACCGTAATATCGTGCTAGCTTAACGTCCAAAACCTAGATGGCACCACTTTTTCCTAGCACCAGCAGGTGAGAGAGCCTTGAATGGCACCCATCCACGGTCTCTAGCAAGCACTGTCTCTATAGAGCGATGGCACACACTAAGTTGATGAACCCTTGCTCTAAAGTACTGCCGGTGAAGGATGTGCAGGCAGAACAAGAAGAGGAAGGTGACTCAATCCATACCCAGTGTCTAAAATATGCTCCTGTGCCAATATGGATGCCTTTCACTGGCACTCACAGTCACAAGCACAGGTTTGATTCCTCTTCCCCACCTCTTCTTGTTATATTGTAGGTGGTTATATGTTTCGTATTCGTTCATGCCAGCACAAAAATACAAAAAAATAAAATTGCCTTTTGTCCTCCCATAAAACCGCAATACTTCTATCACATTGAGTATAAAGAAAATAATGAGCTAATATGGATAATATACTACAATTTTAGTCAACTGCAGCACTGATAGAGCCTGTCATATGGCACATATAAGTCTCTAAACTCAATAAAACACACAAAAATATATAACACAAAAACTGCTCTAGTTCTACAATGAATGACTGAAAGAGATTGGGATGATTCAAATTATATTGCTTCAAGCGGTCTCTCTCTAAAATAAAACCTATCCTGGAGGCTGGGCAAGCAAATTCATCTCCGTCTGCAATGGGTTAATTTATACCCAATTTTTCATAATGTTATTCATTTCAAAGGTTTGATTGGCATTTCTTTTTGGAAAATATTGATACAAATAGCACCATTGTTTCTTATCTTTTGAATATATTATATATAAAAAAAATGAAAACCATTATATTTCATATAATCGGTAAGATCATAGAATAGGCACGCACTGATTGGCGGAATCAGTTTACCAGTGCTATCATTGCAACTAGGGTGGTAAAGTCAGTTTATCCTAACAAGGTGACTAACCATCACTTAGTGAAGATCATTTTACCGTAACTGGTAAACACACTTGTAAATGACTGCTGGTAAATGCTTTACAATTGTATGTTTAGAGAATCCAGCCCCAGAATGGCATTGATAAGATGATTGACATAGAGGATAACCAAAACCAGACTGAGGAAGCAAGATTTGCATGTTGACAAACATAATTCTGTGAGAGTACTCAAGAGCGATCAAGCAACTCTTGGAAGAGTAGTGTAAATCACCCAGTAGACCACATGCTATAGTTTGTTATGATTTTATAATTATGGCATACAGTTATGTCATGTATATCTTGCAGTGTTTGCTTGAGTATGAGTGCATATGTGTGCCTGTGCTTACATTTGTGTGCATGCTTATGTGTATTTGTGTAGAGAGACAGACAGACAGACAGACAGACAGATAGAGAGACAGAGAGACAGAGAGAGAGAAAGTATGAGTGAGTGTGTGTGCACATTTGTGTGTGTTTATGTATGGAACTAATATTATTTATATATTGAGTTATCACCCAATATGATAAGTGTCCACTGATAAGAGTTTGTATTGTAGCGAGCAGTGCAGGCCAGGCTGGAGGAGCCATCCCAACTGCTCCGTTCAACATGCTGCCTCCACTCTTCCCTCTGCTGCCCTTCAGTGAGTGCAATTGATTTGTTGGTGTGCAATAGGCTTCACTTCACTCCCCCTTTATAGAGGCTAATATTCCGTGGAACCTTATGAGTGATTTTCTTTTAATTTATCCTTATCTTATCTGATGCTCAAGTAAGAGGTCTTGCATTACAAGATGCCATGTCAGTAATCTTTGCTGATCAACAGGAAAGATATGTATTGTCGATGGAAACAAAATTGTCATATGGCTTATCATCTTTCCCTTGAATTTATCAGATATTTATTAAAGTCTTTAGATTTCATTCTGTGGGAGAAAAGGGTAAAACATGTTTTTTTATTCATATTAGAGCATTTTTGTAACATTTTTCTGATTGATATTATGGAAATAATTGCCAAATTGTAAGAATTAAGTTTGATGCAGGCTAATGAAATATTAGCACTTGTTATGGAGTAAATGTTAAGATTATGATACATACCTTGATTAGTTGATTTTATTAATGTGTTTAACATGATTTACACTTGTCAAGTTGGAGTCTCTATTTTTCATAACTTTGGAAGAATTGATAGCCTTGCTTTCTTCTCTAAGATTAACTGGAGCTACATCCTGCATTGCTTATAGACTGGTTATTGCTTATAGATCATTGCATTAATAATAATCCTATTGTGAATTTCCAGACATTCCTCCACCTCCTCCTCCGCTAAACTTCGCTGCCATGACAGAGGATGAGGTTCGCCAGTTGGAAGGGAACGAGAGACAGCATGTCGAGGCCAGGATCAAGGTTTTAAGGAACATCCAGACTCTTCTAGATGCAGCTGTTGTTCAGGTATGAGTGGTTGAGAAGTAGAGATGGACAGACGGTGAAGGACTTCTGATACTTCCTCTTTTGCTTGTTCTTCTTTCTCTTATCCTATTTCTCTTTTCTATTTTTTTTATAACAGTAAATACATTTTGTGCCAACCCTTCTGTGACAGGCATTTTCCTTTTGGTTGAAATAATAGCTGTCTATTCTTTCAGTTATGATGATCTATTATACCAAATGGTGATTAGTATTCTTTTGCCAATGTAACATATGTTGACTTTTATTTCATCCCATATGTCTAGAAAATTATAGAACAGATTTTGCAGTTGTGGAAATATGTACTTAGAATCCTTTATTTTCTTCTGAAAGTCCATTCTTATGAACTAGTGGCATCTATATCTCATACGTAGCTTCTAAAAGAAAGAAAAAATATTGCAGATGAACCAGTATGCATCAGTTATTGCATCACTAGACATGAACAATCAGTCCATACCAAGGACTGCAGCACCACAGCAAGCAGAAGCAACAGAGTCTGCTTCAGCACCAGAGCCTAGTTCCTCACAGGCAGCAGAGCCTACAGAGGCTCAAGCAGCAGACCAAGCAAACACGGGAGAAGCAGATTCTACGAAGGGGGCAACTTCAGTAACTTCTAATGATGATGCAGTCAGGTATTTTTTGAAGTGCAGTGTTTTTTAGGTTTAGATGTATTTTTATTTTTATTTGTGTGTATTTGAAAGTTTAGGAGATTTTACTAATGTAAAAAAATTTAAGAACAAAAGTAATTATCTATTGAGTAGATTTTGTTGTGCAAATGTTAGATTTGTTTTTTGAATGGTTGTCTTTTATAAAAAAAGAAAGAAAAAAAAGGAAATTATGCCCCGTCTCCATATATGTGTCACATATATGCAATGTGGCAAAAAGTACATAACACTGAGTTTCAACGTTTATGTGAAACAGTATCAGCATCTGCTCACAGTTGGAGAGCACTTAGTCATGAAGTATTATGGCCATAACAACACTAGCTTCAGAGCTACAGGTTTTCAAAGTCAGCTTAAAGGGTAGTCTGTGCTACCTGGAGAGCGGAGAAAACACTTTCCTTGTCCCACTAATTACTAGCTGATGCCACCAGCATCACATAATAATCGGTTTGACTGCTAGTTTGGTCGCACCATCACAATAGGGTTAACCCATTAGCAGCGGATGGCATGATTTGCTGCAAAGGCAGAGTCGGTCATAGACGCGGATGGCACCATGCCAGACATGTAAAACAGCCATCCTATTGCCTAGACCTTTTTTTAATACCGCGACCAATGGGTTAATATGTAGATAGTGCAGAACACTGTATATTATGTTTACAGTTTGCAATTATGGTAATGATTTTTAACCCATAAATGACAGATATTGGGATATCATGTCATGGCTCAGTAGGTCTTCCTACTGGGGATGTGATATCACATCGTGGCTTTTTATATGGCCGGCACACTGGGTAATCATGCGCGTAGCAGTAGCTGCCACCTCAGTGGGCAAATAGCCAAAGACGTTAGACCTTGCGCATTTCAAAATACCACAGTAATGTGTCCTGGTAGAGCCAAAACTGCCCTGCCATTATTGGGTTGACAACAGCTGTTTTTCATTTATTTCTGATTAGACTACTTTAATTTTCATTGTTGCCTTGAATAAGGATAATGCTTAGATGCAGTGCTCTAGTCAGTCCACATGTTACCTAAAGCTTTGTAGAAAAAGCATGAATTTGAATTAATATCTTCACAATGCAAGAGATGTAATTGGCATATTTTGTTTAAATCTTCAAATTTACATGTAGTTGCAATGGAGATTTAATCAAAATGCATATCTTGCATTGTGAAGATATTCATTCTTGTTTGTTCCTGTTCCTACACTTCTCAATGAACTCTGTCCTTTCCCAAAATTTGTAATCAAATAAGTACATATCTTACAAGATTATGATTTAGATGGTAATTCTCTCTCCTCTTCTCTGACCTCAACTCGCAGAAGTGAAGTAACATCATCAACTTCTGCAGCCGCTAGTCCGTCTTCCTCGTCGAGCACCACCACCGCCTCAGCCTCCGCGGACACCTCAACTCCAGAAGCAGCGTACCCTGACAGTCCCCAGGAGATCCGGAGGCGGCGTCTAGAGCGGTTCACACAGAACACTTAGGGTCTGCGGCACTTGTCTTAGAAATATTTGTTTTATTTTTGTCACTCCGCACGCATGAGAAGTAGAATGAACTCTCTGTGCTCTAGGGGAGAGGATTAGTGTGGATGGATTTTTCTTTCTTTTTCTTTCGTATATTTGGATTTTGCTATTGAATATGTCATTCAAAATGGCCCTCTAGTTTCCTGATATTGTATTGCACATATATATATATGAATATATATATGAGAGGGTTGGTGTGTTGGTAAATTAGTGATGTGTCTCAAGTGGGGGTAATATTTATCAAAATTGTCTATTTTTCTTAGGGTGGACACTGCTGCAATATTATTTAGAAGAAGAATGTATGGAAGGGAACGTACATTCTAGGGCTGCACGTATGAGGTGATTACATGTTTTTT
This sequence comes from Penaeus japonicus, assembly GCA_017312705.2. Lineage (NCBI taxonomy): Eukaryota > Metazoa > Arthropoda > Malacostraca > Decapoda > Penaeidae > Penaeus > Penaeus japonicus. The sequence goes on from BOPN01007065.1 coordinate 16,088, forward strand.
ATAAATGAATAAATATATATCTATATGTATATGTATTACTGTATGTAGATTTCTATTCACAAAACCTCCTCAAAAATACATACTTACAAATCCATATTCACAAACACATGCATATACACTCGAACACACACACACACACACACACACACACACACACACACACACACACACACACACACACACACACACACACACATATGCACATATGTGTGAACGCACACACTATTACTCAAGCACACGCAGACACATACACATGCACACGCAAACACATGCACATGCACATGCACACACAAACACATCCACATACACATGCAAACACATCCACATGCCCATCCAAATACATCCACATGCACATGCAAATACATCCACCTACACACGCAAACACATCCACATGCACACGCAAATACATCCACATGGACATGCAAACACATCCACATGCACACGCAAATACATCCACATGCACACACAAACACATACACATGCACACATACAAAGGAACATACATACATACAAACATGAATCGCACACATTCAAACATGAACATAAACACACAAACACACACACACACACACACACACACACACAAAATTGACACTTTGTGCATATACAGTATATAGTGACGATTTATTTATTTTGCCGTATGTACTCTAAACATGTCCTGAAGTGTTTGTCGTAATTGATTGGTAGATTTTGAAGAAAAAAAATCTTGCATATTATTAAATGGTTATAAATGTTCATACTGATTTATTTGTTCATGGCTTTTATTTAATGATTATTATTATTGTATTTATTATTTTATTTTATTTTATTTTATTTTATTTTATTAATCATGCAGTTACTGTTATTAGGAACTACAGCTACAACTACAATGAGTGAAGGAGTGTGAGTGAAAGTGAGTGTGTTTGTGTGTGTTAGTAAAAGAGTGTGGGTGGGTGTGGGTGAGTGAGTGAGTACATGTGCATATGTGCTTGTTTGTTTGTTTGCTCGTTTGTTATATAGTACATTTGTTGTAGTTGTAATGTTCATTATAACAGTAAGAATAATATAAGTATTGTGAGTAATCTTGAGAGTTGAATTCCATCCACAAACATAAGAGTGTACATAATTTAAAGACATGTAAATGTCACGTAAGTATTTGAGTTATGTATGGGGACCTTGATAGCATGTCTGGCTGGCCATATGGGTACCTCTGCTTGGTTTGTACCCTGCTTGTTGGTGAAAGGACCATTGATTTTCCAGAATTTTCCATTCCTGTGTATTATAAAAAGTCATATGGCATACATGTGTTTTTTTGTTTTTAGTTTTTTGTTTTTTAATGTTATTCTGTTTATTTATGTTGAAGTTTTTCTTTCTTTCTTTCTCTCTTTCTTTTTCTTTGACTCAAGTTGTCACTAAGGATTCACCAGGGGGAAGTAAAGGGTTTTCTCATAAAAGCTATTAAGTTAAGATGTTGACCATCATATTTTGACCCTCTCCCCAATGTCTGTGTACTTGAATTGCATTTCGTAAGGTGAGACAAGTAAGGTCTGTTGATGAAGCGTGTTTGTAGGCTCATAATATGCTGAGCTTGGTCTATGGATGTGTACTACAAGATTTTTTTTATTTTTCTTCTTCCTATGATGATGTGCATTCTTCATTATCACCCTCCCCCTCCTCCCCATTATTATCACTTACCAAGAAATGTTAATTGAGTGGAAGCAGTCTGCTCACTCTAATATTGCTGCATTGTTTGCATAATATCATAGAAAAGGCCTGTAATTGATTGGATGAAACAAGAAAAATAAATATATTGTGCTGTCTCACCCCAGCAACTTCACCCCTGCATAAATTTTTGTCTAGACAACAAAGGGCATCATTTTGTTATAATATTTTTTTTTATAT
>BOPN01007065.1:22968-25468 GCA_017312705.2 Penaeus japonicus
TCTCTCTATCTATCTATCTTTGCGAAGATCAGCAAAACTTAATTTTGCAACTGCAGACCACCGACCTGAAGAAGAATCACCAAATACGTAACCACAACACTACCGACCTGCAAATGAGAACGTAGTAACTTCATTGATTTTCTATTTTTGTAAAAACCTTATGTAATATTTGCATATAAGTGAAATAGTAAACTAAATAATGAGTTTACTCTAAAAGCTGCATTCTCTATCATCAAAAAACGCAGGCAACATAGTGAAGGCCTGTGACATACCGTTACTAGTGATGGGTAGTCTAGCGTGTACCAGCCGCACATGTCGAATTTTCTTAGCGGCTGAAGACAGGTGATGACGTGGTACACCTGCGTGACGTAACAACACGAAATGTATAAGTTCTACTCAAGGTTGTTTGCCAAAAAGTATATCTTCGATATATTTGAGAACATGCTGATATCTAGTTATTTTTTTATGGTTCATGAACACTTACCTGAGTCTTCATGTCGATGCTGGAAAAGTTGCAACTTAGGTTTTGTAGAGTTTCTACGGCATCATTCACCTGCGTGTAAAATTGTTAATATAACCAGTATTACATGTTGCGTAAAACATATTCATTAAACAACGAAGTTCTTTACAGTATGGGAATTAACACATCCTGAGTATAGAAGCCAACAATTAAACAAAAATAAAACAAACAATTGATTAGCAGGGAAAAAAAATGAGTTGGACATACAGAAAGACAAAAAAAAAAAAAAAAAAAAAAAAAAAAAAAAAAAAAAAAAGAAAAGAAGAAAAAAAAAAAAAAAAAAAAAAAAAAAAAAAAAAAAAAAAAAAAAAAAAAAAAAAAAAAAAAAAAAAAAAAAAAAAAAAAACATATTTTGGGTTAGAAATGTGTATCAAACATATTCCTAATATCCTCTATATCCTCTGCTGCGACCGCTTACACATTTCTATCTTAATAAACAACTACGGGTCTTTTTTATTTGGTTATCTCTTGGAATATGAGATCGAAGTTCAAAGCTTGTAATACATCTTCTGGATAAAATGGGACCGATTGCATTGTCATGAGACAAAAATTGCAGTGTACAGCATTTTTCAATGAATATGTAAATGAAATAAGAGACTTTTCGAGAAAATATCCTGCACAAATTTATACTGTTGCACCTTTTCAAAATCGTTCGTAAAAATAAGAACATGCATATTTACATATTTCATGAATGAAATATACAAAAATCGAGAAAAGTAGAATTGTAGTTATTGAAACCAGTCCCATCTTCCCATCTTCTTACAGATCACCTGCAAAACACAAGTGTTGCATCAGTAACTTTTGCATAACTCACTTGATCACTGCATGACTGTCCGATGCTGTACATGTAGTAGATCATGGCGATGCTCATGAAAACCAACATAACAGTCCCTCCGTTGACAAGAAATCCCCGGAGAGTCGCATAGAACATTGCGATGGCCAGAACGACGCACACGGCGATGAAAAAGGTCGCAGAGGCGAAGAAACCGCGTGTCACTTTGTCTCGAACGTTACTTAGCTAGGGGGAAAACAATGGTACCTTTCAGAAAGATTAGTAGGTGTCTCGCTATTTGGCAGTTGAAAACAAAACAACGAAGGGCAATACAGGAAAACACACGAATGTGCTCCAAAAGGCATATTCGTGTGTTTTTCCCGTTGCTCTTCGTCGTTTTGATTTTCGAGTTGTTCAGCATGAATCCTTCAGATTTCCGTATGGGGGGGGGGTATGTTTGAGTTTACGGGTGGTTGTGGTTGTTCGTTAGTGTGTTGTGTTTGTGCAGAAGTGTCTGTATGTGAGATTGGGTGTGTCTTCGTGCGAGAGATAAATACCTTGCGCACTTCTTGCTCGAGAGCGTGAAGAGGAGCCAAATCCCCCTCTTGTCCCTCGGTATTAGCGTCACTGACAGAGTTTTCGATGCAGGCGACCACCGCATCTTCGACCCTTCGCTGGATTTCCTGGCTCAGCAGACGAGGCAGCTTCCTAAACAGCACAAGCAGACATCCTATCGACGACATTCCGAACAGCGAACAAATGTTCAGGTATATTATCTCTGCGGTGACGAGTTTCCCGCCTAGCGAGAAATACAGGAAGGAGAAGGCCGTGACACAGGCTATCACCACCAGAATTACAATGTCGATGACTTCGAAGCCCAGAGTCCTCTCTTTTTCTTCTAGTTCCTCCAGCACTGCAGGAAGGTCTTTCAACATCGACACCAATTTCTTGCTTCTAATCAACATCAAGATAGACACTAGTACCTGACTGATTGCTGCCAAGTTGAGAGAGAAGCCAAACGCCCAGCCCCCCACGTCCTGGGTGACAAGACCTAGAAACACTTTCACAATCTGCAGGTAAGTACCAAAAATTAAGGATAGCTGCACGAAGATATCCCACAAAAGGAGTTTCAAACTGAAGATCGGGTTGCAAAGGTCCTGTCTACACGAGTAAGGAAAGAACCCAAGAACCGCTATGGTCACAAACAA
>BOPN01007065.1:30468-40468 GCA_017312705.2 Penaeus japonicus
TGTATATATATGTATATATATATATATATATATATATATATATATGTATATACATATATATATATATATATATATATATATATAGATTTATATATATATATATATATATATATATATATATATATATATATATATATATATATGTATATGTATGTGAGTGAGAGAGAGAGAGAGAGAGAGAGATTATAACATCTAAAGGTTTTCACTGTCACCTCAAGATCGTTAAGAATTTTGAGTTTCATTGAACTGATTAGTCTTCACCGATAGTCGATTGGTTGGGTGTCATTTGGAGTAGCATCCCAATTGTAGCGATGATAGGTTATAGTTACGTGCTAAAATACGTTACTACCCGAATTATCACATATAATCAATCCCATTTCTCCGCTTCTGATATAATACATTTATAGAATTTTGTGCTGGGATGAAAACGCTTACTTTAATGCTATGGAAGTTAGTAGTTCTATTTTGAGGTCGACGTTTGAGACTCTTGTAAACAATCTACTACCTTAAAAATGATCAAATTGCAGGTCAGCAATGGAACATCCCTTTAGAAAACATTACACAATAAAAAGGTTGATCAGCATACAGTGTGGCAATATGAACATATACATAGGACATTACTTTATCAGTGCACCAGACAAATTTTATCATGAATGAAGCTACGAAACCTGCCCAACTAATCAACCCTATCGAGACAGAATGTGAAGCATGGCTTTCGTTTATGCACTACGTAAACGAGAACGACAGTGATGAATTTGGACGGTTTATTAATTTCCTGTCCTAGCTTGCGTAACTGTGTCATTGCCAATATCTTAGCACAACTCAACAGTGGTGAGAAGCCTTACTCTCTGTGGGAGCGATTCATTATAAAATAATCATAGTGGCGTCATCAATTCTAGATCAAGGTCTTTAGTTTCCGCACTTTGGTCGCCCAGTGGATGGTACCCGATCTCGTACCTCTCAAAACAATAGTAGTGATAATAAATCATTATTTAAAGAATATGATCACGTTTATTATGTTTGGGGGTGAGGGGGCACTAAGACCCACCATCAAATATTCGAGATCCATCACAGCTCATGTGAAGGACAGAGTCGATTTGTATATAACTTTATGGTTCGACCCTAATATACTCTGCAAGTTTGTTCTCGATTTAAGTCACACCAATGCATTCATTTTCTTGTGCAGTTCACATCGATCACCATGTTGATTACAGCGAGGAATGTCATATAGATACTCGCAATATACGAATATACGGTCTGAATACACAAACCGTTAGAAAAGCTACTTGTACACGAATATTTGTAGTAATAATATTTTAAAAATATTAATGATAGGTCGTGGGAAGTCGTTTGCATGTATTTAAGTATCCATCATTTTGTTTCACTGCATTAAGAACTTTTCCTATATGTAGTAACTTATAAAATAAGGGATTATCGTATGTGCTAACGCGAGAACTAAAAAACTTGACTGCTACACACATTCTTCACATATCTCCTGGCGTGCAACCTGATATTCTACAGGTCTTAGACTTTGGGAGACTTTCGTTGCATGGAGGAGAGTGCAAGACAAGAGGTTATTGTTTATTTAAAGTTGAAAAAAATATATATGTACGGACGCACACACAAAGGAGCAGTAATGAAGAGACAAACGAAAGGAGGGGGTAAAGGTAACGAAGAAAAGGAAACGGGCAAACAATACCAAAGGAAAAGGTTGAAGGATAATAAAAATTATTTATACACCGGACAAAAAAAGAGGTATCATATACGTTCATACATGATCAACTTTTCACTTAAAGGTGCTTGTTCTTACTATTATTTTCACAGGGGCATATATGATATTGGACTGAAACAAGATTCAATCAATAGGTAAAACATGTAAAGGCCATTGGACACTATAAAAAGCCTCCAGTAGAAAATGTGACCACGAGGTATTTAACTTGTGGACCTAGATTCAACCCCCCCCCTCCCCAACAAAGGAGATCCCCTTCACCTACGGGCAGGTAGGCCCACGAGTCCGTTAAATCTGCCTTACCCATGTGGCGGTCACGACTCAAATTCTTTCAGTTCATGAGATTGGGGGTGACGACCCGTATCCGTTTTTGTGTATTTGTACACGGGGGATAGAACTCATTCAAATCTGTTTCAAAGTATATCTTAATGGAATAACAGTCGCTGTGCTGATCTGTTAGTACTATGCACACATTATTTTTTCATTATTTTTATGCATAGTGGTCTGTAATAGTGATCTTTTTAGATTCATTAAATTTGATAATCATAGCTGTTGGCCGTTCAATAAAAATTACTAAAAGTAATAATTAATAAAGGTTGCAGTCAATACCTTCCGTTTCTATTTTCTCCTTTCACGTTTTTGTCATTTACCCACCCTCCCCCATAGTCAAGAAAATCAGTTGATTAGTTAAGGTTTCCCAAGGAACGGATTTTGAAGGCATTTCATGATTTTGGGTTCATTATCCATGCCAAAGCCAATGAAATCTAAATTATGGTACATGATGAATTGCACATGCGTTGATATTAATATAATTAGACATGGTTTCTCCAGATGCATTTTTATTTAGGGGACCATCCTGAGAACCACTACAAGTGTATGATAGTGTTTTGACTAGGATTTATCAAAGGAATGGCATACATGGTGTTATCCCTTCCAAGTCCAGCTCTGGTAATTCAGATGAACTGTACTGTCCCATATTGATCTTGCCCTTATAACATCACAAGACCAGAGATGAAATGTAGGATTTTGACCTTTTCTTTACACGAACCTGAGCAATGGTTTTCTTTCTTTTATGATAGTATCATTAGGCATTTCTTCCTTGACAGAAAGAAAAGGTTACAAAAAGGCGGAAACACTTGTCTAAACTTTATTTACGCAACAAGAGCGGAGGCAGTGGATGACTCATATTTCCAGTTGGGGGCCAAGACTGCGCGGGACTTGTAGTAACGGCCAAGACGGTGAATACGGGACTCTACAAGAATAAGCCTGAACTTGGCATCACGGTCCTTCCTGAAACAGACAGAAAATAAGATACATTAGTCATAATAACAGTAAGCAGACTAAACCAAGTTTGTGATAAAGGACAAAATTAAAAGAATTAGAGAAATGTAAACAAGATTGCTCAAAAAAGTGCAAATTATCTGTTCCATATCCACAGGGAACCATCCATTGAGGAGAGTACCAGAATATCCATGGGATTCATTTATGCAGGGTAAAAACGACAAAAGACAGTCTGGCCTGAATTCTGCAGCTGGCCTGCAAAAGCATTTATATTCTATAACCACAAACTTAACGACAAATTGCATTCTCACCTGGTCCTCTCAAGATGCTTCCTGATAGCTACAGCCTTCTTGATAAGGTGATACAGATCCTCTGGGATATCAGGGGCCAGACCCTTGGCCTTCAGCACACGCAGAACCTTGTTGCCTGTGACGAAGCGCACCTGGGCGACACCGTGGCTATCACGAAGGAGGACACCTGAAAGATGAAAAGTTTGAATAGAACAAAAAGACAATCACTTAAAATTACAGCAGTCATTGGACTTACAAATATTAAGCATGAAAAATTATTTTAGTTCTCTTTCCACTACAAATAATTTAATAGGAAAATGAAATGGAAATAAAGATAGGATTACATTCAATAAAAATTATAGGATAAAATGTGTACCAGCCACTTGTTGCATCACCATTCATATATACATCTTAAATCAACTGCTTTCTATAATCTAAAACTAAAAGTTTCCCTCCGTACACTTGTGTCAGTGGTGCAAGTTCCATACCAGCCATTTCATCCTCCCTCCTAATCAGCTCGTTATAAGCATTTCATTACTCTACAAGAACGGCTGAATGTAGAATTTGATAACTCAGTTTCTATTTGTAAATTAACAAAATCAACATACTAATACAAGGGATAAATTCAAAACAAAGAACAAAATATAAGGACATTCAACTTGTGTTCATCAACTGCTGCACAAGTCATAAATAATGGAGGAAAAAAATGGAGATCTTCTGTTTAATATAAACTTAAAAGAATAGAAATTAACTCCCCCCCCTCAAAGTTCAAAAGCTTCTTACATTAAACAATGTAAGAATTTTCCTGGAGCCTTAATACAATGAAATTCTTATCTATTTTCACTAGACTATCAAAGCTAAAATACAATCCAATATTTTTGGCTGTCTACAAAATTCAACAAAATGCTCAAGCATAAATTCCACAAGACTTGACAAATCCTTGATAACAGGGGCATTCAATACACAAATCCAAGGTAACAATTATTGAAGTCCACAAATCTATGCTCTCATGGATGTGTCCAATGATGCACTGGCCCATGTGCTTCCTGCCCTAGCATAGCCAAACATACCATCACCATCCATATTCTGGCAACATACAGCTTTTAGTTCTCCCTTGTAATTTATCACTAAATAAGGAAGTAGTCAAAGATCTTTCTTTACAAACATGTGTTTTGTTGGCCTCTTCTGGAGTACAGAGGCCATGGCATCACATTATGTAACTTTTCTGATCATATACAATGGTGTTTCACAGATTCTGATGAAACTATACAACTACGCATGTGCATCAAAGTCTTTACTAAATTCTGAGAGATAAAAATTGCCTTCAGTCTTCCAAGGACAAGCACCCATCCTGAACAATCTAATGAGAAAGCCTGTAGACATCCCTTGAAGTTTGAGGAAATATGGAACCAGCTAGAGCAATCTTGCCAGCACACCTTACATACAGCTGGGGGTTTACCGACCTTTGCCAGAATGTTGAAGACAATGCACAGTGATTACAAATTCATTGTGGATATACAAGTAGGTTTTGACAATCAAAGTTTCATGTGCCTCTACTTAAAGCTAAGCTACCATTATTCACATTAATTATAAATCATGAGCATCTTGTATCCTATGGATACCAAATAACCATTACTTAAGAACCAATGCAAGCATGATTTCCTCACTGTAAAATATTGCCAAATGAGAGGAATTAAGAGTACTGAAGTGTGGTTACAGAATGAGCAAACAGAAGGTGAAGAAATCTTATCAACCCAATGATGGATGGCATCTATACCAAGACAGTGGAGGTTGCTTTGTTCTGCTTTGTGGATCTGGTGCCGGGACTACAGCCTTCTGTAGATGGGCTATACCACTTCTCTCACTTTGCCGCATGGCAATCTGCTTGACCAGAATAATGAGCCAATGCTAGATGAAATACAGTTTCTTCTTTTCCGATCTCTCTCTTTAGTAAGTAATTTAATTTAAAATACACAGTGGCTAACATTCTGATTATTTACCCACAACACGGCCTCAATGCCACCATGCATCCTCCACTGGAATCTACTAGATATAGTCTAGTCAAAACTTCACCTTATAATTTCATCATTTGGAAGCAATCTAGGCTTGATCTTGCTAGAATATACACATCAGAGGACTGCACACCTTTCCCAGAGCACTAGAGGCTTGAGAGCTGTGGAGGTTGCTTGACAGTCACAAAGTTGTAGACCGTCCACTACGGATCACAGCAGTTTTGTTGAGTTATAATGGAATGAAGAGATAGATGTTCCATTTTGAAGGATACTGCTGATGAAAGTATGATTGACCTATGAAATATAGAGCAAGATTGACCTTATGTATTCTCTGTCGAATTCAAACAAGTTCAAATACATCTTACTCAAGTAATCATTGTTAATGAGTTTAGGATACCCAAGACTACAACAGATCATTTTCTGAAACTATAGTGTATGTTAAGACTTTACATTGGCATTTCCAAGTGTTGGTATACAAGCACATTGCATTTGCAGTGGCATCATGATTTCCATGTACTTTCAAGTTCCAAGATTAGAATTTTCCACATTGTCGTTTGCATTTGCTCTAATACTCTTCCAACAGTTTTGCAAAGCATAGATATCCACACACTGGCACGCACATCACTCCCCACTCCTACGCACTTGTCCCTCCGAGCGCCGTCCAACGGACCCACCATCAGAAACGCCAAACGAAACACCCACTTCAGAAAATGGAAGAAAATGAATCAAGACCCTACCCAAGTGACCCCCTTCCATCCGAATAATATGCTCAGAATAATATCTGTAGCGAACTCACCGATCTGGGAGGGAGTCAGACCCTTCTTGGCGAGCTTGATGATCTGCTCCTCTACATCTTCCTTGGACAACTTCAGCCAATTGGGGACTGAACGACGGTATGGCAGAGATGATTGGGAAATACCCTTCCTGTTGGCGAGAGGAATGAGAGATTAGAAGCGGTTGTGGAATAAGGATGAAGTCAATTCAAAGACTTGTGTTATCATCCCCGGGTATTCACGTGGTGGTTCCCCCCTCCACAAGAGACGGGTAAACAACGCCATTCTTTCGGCCAATACGGCTAAAATACATAACAAAATCTCTTAAAATATCATTCCACGGATACATTACAACCTTTTCTCCGTTTAGGGAGGTATGAAATACTCACCCTCCGCTGTGCATACGACCCATGACGAAAAAATGTGTAGTGAGGCTTCCACGCGGACCTAATGAGAGACCGAACCTCAGGAGAAAGAAGGAGCTGTGCCGACTTCAGTGTTGCCAAGAAGAGCTCGCACGGAACCGCTAGACTCGAGTACTTGCTGGAAAGGCGCTTTGCTTGTATGTATTATATAGATATCACGATATGTGGCATTGGTAGAAGTAATGTGATTATTTGAATACTTTTAAAATATTGAGTATGGGATATATCCATATCAGGGAGAAAAATGCCATTGTGGTGCATGGTAAGTTTAATCAAGAATATGCTTCAACTGTACATCCATACATAAATCTGGACAATATGTGATATTCTTTGCAGATACATTTCCGTGTGGGTACAAATCTTTTAAAAGAAAACATATGAGTGAACAATTATTGAAAGCCGATGTGTATTATGAATCCAAAACTAAACAAGTGATAACCATTGACCCGCTGTTTGTCACACTTAAATACCGATCATTGAGTTCTATCATCATTCCTTGATTTTTTAAACAAACAGAAATGATCACTGCATGTATGAAATGGTCAAAATATACATCAAATCATGTTTAAAATGCGATTGAAAATTAAGCTGATTAAAAGCAAATTTGCTAGATTTAGCGCTGAGTTAGCAATGCTGATACAGGTTCCAATAATGCCTTGATGCATTTGCTCAATACCAATAAAATATAAGCTTATTTTAAAGACAAAACGGCTTAAAATATCTATATCTATCTAAAAAACCCTTTTTATATTTTTTGTATGCTTTGGATGTTACTTTGGCGTTTTATCCGTACTGTGGCAGAATAGTAACCATTTTAGACACTAGGTGATATTTCTTTCATGAGGCTATGAAAATTATAAAAATATTTTTCAGTGAAATGTATCAATTACATTTTACCTTCAGTATCATTATGATAGACATAAACAAACTTTTAAGGATAAAATTATAATTGATCTTATAACAGATGCTCTCCTAAACCCTAGTGTTCCAAATATTTTTCGCTGTCATTTGACAGGTGAAATTCTTCATGAAATCAAAAGTTTTATCATAGCACAATGTGTTTTTACTAATATAGACATGAATTTGACGAACCTGAATATTTCTAGCAGACCTCATAGATAAGTGACAAATAAAGAAAAAAATAAATATTTTAAAAAGACTTCCGCTTTCTTCAGTGGAACTTACGACCCCCAGAAATGGCCGACGCCGACTTCCAATTATGAGAGAATCCGTTGTTTATCTTTACATGGTGAAATACTGAGAGAACTAGGACTATCACCGCCTCCTTCATCTTACAGGACAGGAACCGTATACTCGGGTGTGTAAATTAAATGTTTTTGGCGTCAGTTCGTCGGACATAAACGGGCGTCTGTTGGATTGATCTGATTGTTTTGCTTAGGGAAGCTGTCTTTTCGGCTGACACTGTTTGCTGCAAACAATTTCTGGCCCTTTAAATCCCCCAGCCCAAGCTTTATGGCGAGTGATTAGTTAGGTTGCCCTATTAGAAAGCATCGGCGGAGAGTATAATCAGGAGAATAAACCCCAAACGCTTAAAACGGAACAAAGCAAATGTCATGTTAGTGTTTGTTACAGGGGCGGAACCTCGTATTTATAAACCTTCCCTCTTGTACTGCCTTTGCATTTTTTGTTTCTCGGACTGATAGGCGTGAGGGATTTCTAACAGTGTGTGTTTGTTGACTCTCTGGGTTTTATATTCGAATTATTTTTAGTTTCAGAGTTACGAGCTTTGGTGTTGAGGTTCCAGTTTGTTAGGTGTTTGTGACCTCTCTGGATGTTTGATATCGGAAATAATGAATTAAAAGTTTAATTTTTAACCAATTGGCCAGGCATTTAGGTTAAATGCGGTGTTACAGGGTGGAAAAGGGAATATATGTTGCTTGGAACTGGGTATTTAAATGCCATAGGTTGCTGTTTATGCTCAGTGCACAAACAGCTTGGTTTGTGTTGTGTTTGGGTAGGCCGAGAGTGGTATAGGCCTAGGTTAGGCTGTGGAAAGTGGTTTCTTATGTGATTTGTTAGACTTGTTTGAGGGTTTCTTTTGTTTGATTTTGTGAGGGCATAGGACTTTCTGCAATTTGAGTTGATTGCAGACTTGCTTTACTTAGATGTCGTTCTACTTTTGAGTTGTTTAGTTAGTCGTCCTGGTATGCATTGAATTTTATCCCAAATAATGATTACAACTTATGGATACCTTTGTCTTTACAATATCATTGTGTCTGAGAAGACTTTTTTTTGTAATTTATAGATAACTTTGAAGGATTTATAATGTAATTTGTAATTATGCAAATATTTATAGAAAAATAATATTTAAAGTTATTAGTGAATTTAGAAACAAAGTAAATAAAATGTGGTTTAATTACAGTTTTGGCTATGCAAATAGTGCTAGGAAATCTGTTCATGTAATTGATATATCTGTAAAGCCTGATTCCATTTCTTTCTATGACATAGTTATTGCAAATTTAATATAGAGAATGATTTATAAATTTGATTAATATGGAAGTGGGACTTTCTTCTTTAGATATATAGGCTGTATTTTATCCAAATCCACTTGAAATATATTGTAATCTGTGATTGAAGGCCAATAACCTGAAATCCAAGAGTGATGCTGTGTCAAGTAATCCCCACCACATATATTCTGGCAAGATAGAGCTTGGACTTCTATGTGACAGTGAATTACCAGGAGACTTACAAGCTCTGTTTTGCTACAGTACCCTGTATATAGTAAAGTTAATCCTTCTATTAAGTAAGCAAAAACTTATTCCGGTGACATTTGGAAACTAAATATGAATAAGATTAGGCATGACAATTATATGTAGCGGTTGAAAAACTGCCCTGTTAGTTATCATCAAATAAGGAACCAGTTAAACAAAGTTCATTGCCACATATAGAAGAAAAGTATTAATGAGACTGAATATCTAAACAACACAAGAGATGTATTTGACGCGTTTCGATGAAAGTCTTTCTCAAAAATATGTATTTTTGAGAAAGACCTCCATTGAAACACATCAAATACATCTCTTGTGTTGTTTAGATATTCAGTCTCAAAGAACTGGTATTAGATTTCTCCTGCCAGAATGTACTTTGCCAGATCACAAGGTGCAGAGGTCATGGAGATCACTTGATACATCTGTTACTATTACTATAAGATATATCTTATTGATACATCCATGGCGATTGCTTGACATTGCACCACACTCCAGTTGAACTAAAGATTGTAAGACAGTATTTTTACCCTAGGCACATCAAGTTATGTAGACAGAATTGAATTCAAACCCCTTTCATGACCCACACTCCAGATTAGCTCATATTTTTCCTCCTCCTAATAAAAATGCAGAATGATAGCATCACACAAGATCTAAAAGGAAAAAAAGAGAGATTATACCAAAGACTTACTTTGAATGCACTAACCCTCTGCCCTGCAATTCACAGTCGTCCAAGATGTACAAGGAGGAGACCAACCGCGACATCA
>BOPN01007065.1:47968-57968 GCA_017312705.2 Penaeus japonicus
TGGTCATAATGTGAAGAAGGAAAAGTGATTATTGAAGTGAAGGTGAAGACAGAAAATAACTGTAGTCTTCAACCTTCAACTTTTTCCATCTTCTTCACAATCTTGAACCAGGATAGTAAACCTCTTCCCAATGCCATTTTAGGTTTGTGGTCGCTGTGACCATGAGGATTGTCTTTTGTTGTGTGACGGCTGTGATCTGGGTTACCACCTGGAGTGCCTTGACCCACCACTGACTCGAGTACCCATAGAGGAGTGGTTCTGTCCTGACTGCCAAGCTTTAAATGCCACAAACAATTCTGCTATTGAGGTTGGTTAATTGCATGTTCATCTCATTATTATCTTCTTTTTTTTTTTTCAAATTTGTTTTCTTTTCTATTCTTTTTCTTTTTGAAGTTTTGTTTTCTTACATATTTTACAGATTTTGTATCATTAAAGTACTGTGCTTTATTTACTGTCCATTAATGACTCTGTGTAGAAGAAATAATAACCAACTCATTCTGCATTGCAGAAAGAGATAGAGTACGGGGAACTAAACGACCTGATAGATGATGGTGCTCCTAGTTCCTTACTCCCAACCTTGCGTCCCAACCGAATTCAGAGACCCAGCAACAGAACACAGAGTGGGAGACTCCTGCCCAGAACGCGTGCATCAGAGAGGGTGAGAGCGCGTATCACCCGCTCACGCCAACAAAGGGCTGCCATCTCTCTTGAGGAAGAATTGGAGCAGGGCGCCACCATAGACGCCATTGCGGTGAGATTTGCTAATCTTTACCAGCAGGCAGTTGACCTCATGATTGTGTTGAATTATTTTGAAGGTTAAGGTGTTTGGTCTATACCTCTAAGGAATAATTCAAATTATAATTTTATTAGATGTTTGCTGCTTTTTTTACATTCTCATTGTGCCATTCTCTCACCCTGAACAGGCCATGGAAGAGGAGGAAGCAGAGGGAGGTAGCAGGGCCCGACCAGCAGCCTCAACATCCACTTCCAGACCACAAAAAACCACAGCCGCCACCAAACCCCGCAGAACCACAGCTGCCCCCAAGAGAAAGAAGGGAAAGACTGTAAGAAAAAAGAGAAAAGTCCGAAAGAAACGAAAAACCACAACCAAGAAATCCACAACCTCAAAAAGTACGAGGACAGCGCGTCTCAAAACAAAACGCAAAACGAGGAAAACCACAAAGAAAGGAAAAACCAAGAAGAGGAGAAAGAAGAAGGTGAGCTTGTTGGCTCTAGTTTGGAATGATTTTTAAATTATTTTTTATTTATATATTTTATTCATATTTTTCTTCTTTTTTTTCCTATATAGATGTATATATTTTTTACCTTACTAGTATTTGAATATGAGATAATACATAAATGGAGTTACCCATCAGTTTGCACAATGACTAGCCAGCAATTCTAGCCATTCTATTGAAATTTACAGTATCCACAGAGCATGGTGCTTACAATTTCTTTTATCCATACCTCAGGTCACCAAGAAAATGAAGAAAGCAATTCCTGCAGTAACTCCTAAGGCAAGAATAGCAGAGGTTTTGGGGATCCAGCCTTGTAAGCCTTGGCAGCTTGTACCCAACATGCGACCACCTACCAGCCGGGAAAGTTCTGTATTTGGTCGACGTGAAAATGCTGCTCTTCCGCAACTTTCTCTCCTAGGGGTTAATGCTGATGTTGATCTTAGCATGGAGTAAGTATCAATGCAGTCCTATTTTTAATAAATGATTGTAGGATGATAAGGGTTTTATCCACGAACCTATTGCTGAAAGTAACTTATATAGTTATTGCTTAGAATATGATTACTATGATTTTGATGATGATAGCTCGTGCCTTCTCTTTATTTTCAACATTTTCCTTCTCTATTCCCAGGCCTGATGAGGTTGGTGATGCAATCCTAGCAGCAGGAGTGAGAAGGGGGCGCCAAGTAAGCTCCACTCAGGCTCTTGCAAGACGGAAAGCGCTCTCTGTTCGAGCTCTTATGTCTCACACCTCACTAGAGAGAAGAATGGTCAAGCCCAAGGTGGTAGAGAATAACAACACAAGTTTTGCAGGTAGTGTGTTGGACTCCATCATTGAGAGTCAGTCTATCCTCCTGAAGACCAATCCTAAGGCCCTGCGCAACAGAATCATCATGAAGGCCCCAACCAGTACAGGAAACAGGGCGAATGAACCCCTGCAGGTGAATGGGCGTGCTGAGGGCCATTCTAGGGCTGCTGGACCAGACTCCCCTGGCCGGCAGCAGTCAGGTGGAGAGAATCAAGGGGGATCCCCCTCCAGGCAGCCTACGCCTGGCCAGACTGTGGCAGGTGGAGGGGGCGGAGGCAGGTCACCAGGAGGAAGCAACAGCGGGGGTCACCAAGGGGGAGACCCCACAGGTGCAAAGGCTTATGCAGCATATCTCAATAACAGTGATGGTGAAGGGGGTCAGAGGGAGAATCCAAGTGGCAGCTGTAACGGTAGTAAGAAAAAGGAAAAGAAACCGGATGAGAAAAAGAAAAAGGAAGATGATGAGGAAATAGATATTTATAGTGACATAGAACCAGAAGTACCTGAAGGGGAGGAAGAGGAGGAGGAGGAGGAAGAGGAGGATGAGGAAGGGGAAGAGGAGGGAGAGAACACTAATTATAAGGACAATAATGCAGTGATGGTAACATCAGAAGCAGATAAAAAAGAAAATGATCGTGACCCAGAATCTAGTGACGATGACCTTGTCATTGACGACAGTGTCAAGCCAGAAAGTAGAACGAATCCAGATGTGCCGAGAAGAATAGTGGTGGAAGACTCGGAGGAAAATAACGTAGTGGGTAGTAGCAATTTGCCCGGTCTCAATGACTTTGAGCTTGAGGCAGTCTCAGATACCGATACTCCAGACCTTGATAAGTCTGCAAATAGTTCAATATCTTTATCAGATAGCAATATGGGTGACCATGAAGTGACTAGTAGCACAAATGAGAATGTAAATCAGGGTAAATCTGACCATTTAGTTAAAGAAATTTTTGGGGAGAGTGATGAAGAGAAGAGTAGGGAGAGAACTAATCAGCCCATTGTGGGGCTAGAAGGGCTGGAAACAGAAACAATATCTGATAATGAGGAAATAAGCTTTGATGACAATGATGACAACATCGAGGAGGGTGAGATCCCCAGCGAGACACCTCAGCACTCAACCCCCCCTGCACACCGCCCCAGGATCAACCTTCAGATCCGCAGGGTGATCGAGGTCTCTCCCTCTCCAAGAGATCAGGAGGGAGAGTATGAGGAGGGAGAAATCGTGGATGAAAATGCGAAGCGGAGGGAGAAGAAGAAAAAGGAAAAGGAAAAGAGCAAAAAAGAGAAAGAGAAGGAGAAACCTGAGACAGAGGAGGCAGAGCCCGAGGATCCTGAGAAGGACAAGGAAAACACAGTGCCCGAGGTAGAGGCAGAGCCTCCCAAGGAGCCAGCCGAGCCCTCCCCTCCCGAGGCCCCCAAGAGCCCCCCACCCAAGGCCAAGTCAAAAGCCAAGCAGAAGGACAAAGAAAAAGATGTTTCCTTCAAGAAAGTATCCAAAAACACCAAAGAGAGAAACTATAGAGATAATGACAAAGATGAAAGGGATAAAGAGAGGAAAGGCGCCAAAAATCCAAGGGACCGCGCCAGGGATGGGCACGACAGAAACAGAGACAGAAGTAGAGGAGAGAGGGAAAGAGATAGAAGTTTAGACAGAAATAGAGATTCTTCAAACAAAAGGCGAAGGGATAGAGAAAAGAAGAGAGAACCAAAGAGAAAAGAGATGGAAAGGTACAATGTGAGAAAAATGATCACCCAAAAGGAAGAAGAGAGAAAGAAGAAAGATGAATTTGGCCGTGATGTGGCCCTAAGGTCAAGGTCTAGGTCCAGATCAAGACACAGATCAAGATCGAGGTCAAGAAGACACAGCAGATCAAGGTCTAGACGGCGATCCTTGTCAAGAGGCAGAAGGGCAAGGAAGAGTTACTCCCGTTCTCCCTCTAGGTCCCGTGCCAAAAAGCGAGGAGCCAGAAGAAGGAGCTACTCATCGTCGTCATCTTCATCATACACATCCTCAAGTTCTAGTTCAAGTTCGAGCTCCTCCTCCCGGTCGAGGTCTCCTGTGCGCAGCCGTGACAGGAGGAAGAGACGCAGCCGAAGCCGGTCACGCACACCACCAGTCAAAAAGAAGCCTGAGAAGAAGAAGGTCCCCCCACCAGCAGCCAAACCAAAAGAGAAGACCAAAGAGAAACCCAGGAAGCCTGAAGCAGTTGTTGAGAAGAAGAAAGAGAAGAAGAAGGATGAGAAGAGAAAGGACAGAGAGGTGGACAAGAAGGAGGAGACTAAGCTGGAAAGAGACAGAAGGAAGAAGAGAAGAGAGAAGTCACCGTTACAGAGCAAAGAAGTGTATCAGGCAGGTGGGAGCATCATGGTGAGTGTGAGTTTTGCAAGGGCTCCTGGCAAAGAGAACAAAGAAGGCAGAAGGAGAAGGGAAAGGGATATAAAATTGGAAGGAGATCCCAAGAGAAAAGCAAGGAAAGATGTAGAAAAGGCACGCAGCAGTCCTTTCAGGTCATGGTCAAGAAGTCGCAGTCCCTCAGCAAGTGGCAAAAGAACACCCCTCCAAGACGAGCCCATGTGGTCACCTGATCATGTGGCTGAAAATCGTGCTAAGGAGAAACCACCCAAGAGCCCAGAAGTAATAGATTTGGATGTGATCATGGTCACTCCACCACCTCAGGAACCCATCCTCATCTCTGATTCAGAAGATGAGGGTATTACACGGCTGCCTCCTGATCTTGGCACCACACCTGTGCCTCCAGTCAGACCTCAGGGACCTAAGACTCCTCCTGAACCTGCTGTCAAGTTTACCCTTTCCAGCAAACAGGTTCTCAAACCAATTAATAACCCACTACGTGATGAAGAGGAAGAGGAGGAGGAGCCTCCTGCACCGACAAGGGGGCCCAACACGCCCCCAGGTCCACCCCCAGAGTCAGATGAATCTGTAGGTCGCCCCAAATCTCCAGCAGTAAGAGTTCCACGCTCCCCTGCAGGGTCACCTCCTGGATCATCTCCTGAGCCAGATGTGTATGATCCATTTGAGCCCACAAAGTCCCCCTCACCTCCAGGCTCTCCACAACAAGAAGCTCGTGTTAGCAGTAGCGATCAGACTGAAATGACAGAAAAGTCGTCTCCTGTTGCCCCAGCACCCAAAGCTGCATCTCCACCTCCCCTTCCATCAGAGCCTCCTGAACCAGAGGAACGACCCCCAGAGCCCCAGAAGCCACCTGAGGAAGAGGCCACAAGTACTGTCCCACCATCTAGTGCTCCAGCTGCACCTGTCACTGCAACTACAAATACTGCTGCTAAGCCACCAAAAGCTGCCAAAGCACCAAAGTCAACCTCCTCATCTACAAAGGTTGCTGCTGCCCCTGGGACTGCAACTCCTGTTCATCCAATTCATCAGATATTCCCTGGTTTACCAGCAAATGTTGCAAACATTCTGTACCCTGCAGCCATTGCAGCCGCGGTGCGTGGTGCCGGTGCTGCATTAATACGTCCACAAGTTGTACAAACAGTGGTAGCCCCAGATTTCTCAAGGCCTCCACCAGCAGCAAATATATTAAATCGCCCTCCTCCAACGACCATCATTGCTCCTGCAAGGCTAGGGGAAAAGGGCAAAGCAACCCAAAATGGGAGAGATGTTACACATACTGATGTCATTGATATGGACCTTGATTCTCCGAATTCACCTGACAGTTCAGATGTAAGTGACATGTTTGAGCCTCCCTCACCCCATTCAACCCACCAGTCTGAAAAACCTTCCCCGAGAAAGACAAGAAGTCAAGCTAAGACTTCATTGAAAACTGGGAAGGGTGTCGACAAATTTGACAGCCTCTTTGGTGGTGGTGGACGTGGCGGACGGAAACACAGCACACCACACAGACACAATCGTGGCAAGAAAGGGAAAGGTCCAGGTAAGAGAATGGTTAATTCATCTCTTATCTTTGTCGATGTTCGATATTACCATTCACAGATTTGCACGTGTATGTATGTTAAAAGAACTTGATGCACAATTTCATTATTGAAAATTGTTTGAATCTTTTCAGGTAAAAAAGGTGATGGTAACGATGAAGATATTCCTAGTTCTGCTGTAGATCTGCAAGTTAAGGAAAAAGTAAGCATGGATATATATATATTTTTGTTTTTTTGTTTTTTTTGTTTTTTGTTTTTTGTTTTGTTTTGTTTTGTTATGTACATTTATATTTTATCTTTATTATGGATGAGTGGAGTTTTAAATTATGTAACTTAATCAAATACTAATGTTTAGAATACATATCAAAATGGAACAGCTTTACAATTCTTTTCAAACAATATTTTCAAATATTTTAATATTTTATTTGACTAAAGCTAACAACGTTATATTCAACAAAGACACTGCATTACTTCTTGAAATCTCCAAATACTTATTACTTGAGCAGTTACAATTTTGTACCCTAGCTTTTTTTTTTACATGTGGCTCAACTATGCTTACTGCATTAGTCCAATGTTTAACTCTGATTTTATTCAACAGTTCTTGAAGAAGGTACAGAGACAAGAGAGAGTGGTTGAGGAAGTTAAACTTAGTCTCAAGCCATTCTATAACAAGAAAACAATTGGAAAAGAAGATTATAAGGACATTATGAGGAAGTGTGTCCAGAAGGTAAGATATATATTAATATATATCACAAAACACAAACATAGTAACATGCAAAACACAAATATAATAAAACAGTTATTCCTTTCTAATTGTAGCAGTGTCTTATTATATATATGAATATGTATATTGATTATTAGTCTGGTTAGCTGTGTGTGTGTTTGTGTGTGTTAAGCCTTTCTGGCAACCTGCACCATTGACAGTCCTGTTGCTTCCTTGATTTTTTTTTTTTTTTTTTTTAAGTATAGATTACAAATATTCAAATATTTATTGTTTTGACATGAAGAGTGTGTTTAGTGTTTGTATGTTTGAGTGAGTGTGAGTGTGTGTTTGTGTTTGAATGTGTGTGTGTGAGTGTGAGTGTGTGTGTGTGTGTGTGAGTGTGTGTGTGTGTGTGAGTGTGTGTGTGTGTGCGCGAGTGTGTGTGTGTGTGCGTGAGTGTGTGTGTGTGTGCGCGAGTGTGTGTGTGTGTGTGTGTGTGTGTGTGTGTGTGTGTGTGTGTGTGTGTGTGTGTGTGTGAGAGAGAGAGAGAGAGAGAGAGAGAGAGAGAGAGAGAGAGAGAGAGTGAGTTAGTTGGTTAGTTAGTAGGTTGGTTGATTGAGTATGGTAAAGAGAGAGAGAAAATATATACGTGTGTGTATGTGCATGTTTGTCTTAGAGAGTATATCAGTGAATTGGTTAGGTTAGAGAGGACAAGGTTAGTCAGCGGGTAATTAAGACTATGGAAGATAGTGAGTTAGACATTTAAAGAGAGTACCCCAATAGAGCTGCCTCCCTCCCTAAGTTTCACCATTTCCTCTCCATCTCACCTCCAGGTTTGTCACAACAAATCCGGGGAAATTAACCCCACGAAGATCCGCGGGCTGGTCCAAGGCTACATCAAGAAGGTGAAGTACTACCGCAAGAAGCAGTCCGGACCGGCCGACCAGAACCCCGCCAAACCCACTGCCATAGACCCCCCAGCGGCGGCTGCAACAACAGCAGTGCCCACCTTCACTCTCGTCCCCAAGGCTACCAAGCCCCCGACTCCTATCAAGAATAAAGCCTAAAAAGGAATTGTTTTCTAAATTTATTTTATTTATTTTTATTATTATTGAATGTAGGTGCCAGGAAATATTGTTCAAAGTTGGAGTAGGTTGACTACTCTGTTGTATAATTATAGTGCAGGACATTTGTTTGGTGGTTGAAACTGTTTATACAGATGGATATTTTCCAAGGCTAATGGAACTGATGTAAAGTATGGCTGTTTTGGTATTTTCTTTTTCTCTTTTTTAATTTATTTGATATCAGTTATTTTTTTAATGCTAGCATGCAAAGTGCATGAAATGTACATTATTAATAGAAAACTGGAAGGCGGTTAAGACAATTGTATAGCACACAAGAAAGTAAAAATATTTACATATTTTTCCTGAAGATACGAATTGTTGTCAGGTCTTTGCTGAAGGAGAATTAAGTTTTACAATTTTCTTTTTTCATCTCACATACAATATGTTGAGGTTCTCACCAATGTTACAAGGAACGATAATAGAAGAAGTAAAAAGGAATAATAATAGGGCAATACAAGAGCTTTGGAGACTGCAATGAACTAAAATCTGTGTTCGGATGCAAGTTTGGACCATCAGTAATGCTGACAATATATACCTTTTGTAACAGTGTAAAGCAGTGCTGAATGATTTTAGTTACTTTTTTAACAATGAATCTCTAGAGCATTATTGATGCCAGAAACAGCTTACCAGAACACTGAGTATCATTTTTGAGGAAGCACATTACCTTTCCGTGGAGTAAAAAAAAAAAAAAAATGAATAAATAAACCTGAACAAAAGCACATTGGTGCTTGCAATGAGATACTCTTAGATTATTGCAGTGAAAGTGGTCATGGTCTTTTTTTCTATTAACCATAACAAGAAAGATTCGACATGATGGTTGTGTGTTGTAAATGCTCCACTGTAACTTGGTCAGGACATGTTCCAACCATCAAAACTCTTTTGTTAAAAAGTTTTGAGGTTTCAACATAGTTCCTGTGTTCAGAAATGTGAATGGTATCATGGAATGAAAATTCCATGCCAAGCCAGTTTTTAAAACTGGAGATATACATATATAAATACACACATATATATATTATATATTTTAAATGCATTCACAGGTAATGAATTTTATTCCCAGTTTAGTTTTCTGCAGTTCTACTTAACTCCAGGACCACTAATGCCACTCGAGGAGCCTATGTCAGAAAGTTAGTTGGACGAATGGCAGCCACTGCAGACCCACCAATTTCCTTGAGAAATATGACAAAGAGAGTAATTTAAGAGAATTCTAAGAGTATCTTCTCTATTTGTAGTGGTTATGTATGTAAAAATGTTTTCATATCTTTTAAGTGTGTATCAGCGTAAATTGAATAAATTTAAATAGATTATATTTGTTTTTCTTGTGCTTCCTTCTTTTGAATATCTTAAATAGAAAGAAAGGAGAAGCAAGACAGTATATAAAATAATGGGAAAACATGGAACAATGCTGCATCAACAACAAACTATTAAAAGATAAAATCTACGTAAATATTCTCCCAGAGAAATACCTTGTAGTATCTTTGAGAGAGATATATAACATGAATATTTAAAAAAATCATTTTAGAAGTTTTAAACAGTAATATGTACTTGCAGAATTGTTCTGTCAGTCAAGTAAAGATGTTCATTAGGTGTAGACAGTAATATATGCTGCATTAAGAACTTTTTAAATTATTATATCTCCAGTCCGCCTTTCAAAGCAAAATACTCAAGCGTGAGAGTCCTGTATTTTTTTTTTTTTTTTTTTTTTTCTAAAAGTAAATTGAACATAGTATGCAGCATCCAGTAATTATACATGAATATCTTAAATATATATGATATGAATTACTATATATATAATATACATACATACATATATATATATATATATATATATATATATATATATATATATATATATATATATATATATATATATAAATGATGATTTTCACTACTTCTGGTGTTTGTTGGAAAAAATAAATATTTGCAGTGTTTGCTTCAAGTTTGCCGTGGAAAACCTCTATTTGGTACTTCTGGCCTTGTCAAGGTTGTCGGTTTGGATATAATTAATCGGTGAAGGTATAAAGAGTAAAGATGGTTATGGGATTTTTTCATTATAATAACGTCTCCAGAGGACTGGTCACATCATACCATAGAATAAGATAAATAAATGTAAATAAAATTTCAAACAAAGGGAAAAGTATTACAAATTGAAATCAGTTTATATTAGTGCATAAGCGGTAAAAAGACGGATGTTTTTGATCGACGGAGGAATACACATTAC
>BOPN01007066.1:20000-22500 GCA_017312705.2 Penaeus japonicus
ATAATGATGATGATGATGAGGAGGAGGATAATGATGATGATATTGATAATGATCATAATAAAGATAAAGCAATAATTATATTGATGGTGATAGCAATAACGATGATAATAATATCAATCATGATAATAATAATGATGACAATATTTATAATAACGATAACAGTAACAATGACAATTATACTACTACTACTACTACTACTACTACTACTACTAATAATAATAATAATAGTAATAATAATGATAATAATAATAATAATGATAAAAATAATAAGGAATATGATAACAATGATAAAGATTGTAATACAAAAGACAAATGCTAATAATCATAATGATGATGAGGATAATGAAAATGATAATGATAATAGTGATAATGATAACAATAATAATGATGACGATAACTATTGCAATAATGATCATAGTATTGATAATATAAAGACGATGCTAATAACAATAAGGATAATGATTCTAATGGTGATAATAAAGATAGCACTGATTAAGATGATAATAATAATGATCATCAATACTACTATAACAACAACAATGGCAGTAAGGATAATGATAATAACAACAACGACAATGATGTTGATAATGATGATGGCATTGATAGTAATAATGATAATTAAATATCTATTATAACACTGATGATAATAACTACAGTAATAGTAATAGTAATAATTATGATGATAATAACAACAATGCTAATGATAATGACGTTATGAAGGATAATAATGGTGATGATAATAATAATAATGATAATAATTATATTAATGAAAGCGATAGCTATGATCATGATAATCATAGTCATAAAAAGTGACAATGATGATGATGATAACAATAACAGTGATAATGATAATAATGATAATGATATTAATGATAGCAATGATGATTTGATGATGATAATGATAATAATAATGAAAACAATAATAAATATGATAATGATAATGATGACAATTATGGTTATTATAAAACATGAATGGTAAAAATAATGATAATCATCGCCATCATCATTAAGAGTAAATATAATTACAATCATCACTATTATAATCATCATAAACTCCATTCCGATGATACTTAATTATCAAAAACCCACTATTATCCCCGATACCATTATCAAATTAATTACTGATGTACTGAAAATAAAACAGATTAAAAGAATTGTGCTGGATGAGGGTTAAGAGTAATCCTAATTTCTTATCTCTGCTATCAGGGATTTTACGCTGGATAAAGATAATCGATGCGTTCATGTGGCAGCGAATGCGTAATAGATCTGACATATTGCAGTTGCAAGAATTGGGAAGACTGAAGTTGGGGAAGGGGAGGGGAAGGGGGATGGTTATGTGTTGGATGGAACGATATATATTTTTATTTTTACTTATGTATTTTTTTTTTTTTTTTTTAGATGTGCTTTTTATTTTTTTTATTTTTTATGCTTTTTGGATCCTGTTAGCGGTACTTATTGATAAACATACACACACGCATACATGTATATATATATATACATATATATATATATATATATATATGTATATATATACATATATATATATATATGTATATATGTATATATATATATATATATATATATATATATATATATATATATATATATATATATATATATATATATATATATATATATATATATATATATATATATATATATATATATATATATATATATATATATATATATATATATATATATATATATATATAAATACGTATATATATATATATATATATATATATATATATATATATATATATATATATATATATATATATATATATTTGTATATGTAAATATATATTTATCTATCTATCTATGTATATATATATACATATGTATATATGTATATATATATATATATATATATATATATATATATGTATATATATATATATATATATGTATATATATATATATATATATATGTATATATATATATATATATATATATATATATATATATATATATATATATATATATATATATATATATATATATATTCATATACATATATACACACACACATATATATATATATATATATATATATATATATATATATATATATATATATATATATATATATAAATATATATATAATACACACACACACACACACACACACACACACACGCGCGCGCGCGCGCACGTGCGCACGTACGTGTGTGCGTGTGTGCTTGTACGTACAGAGATGTATATCTAATCCAATAGTTATTTGTTCCCAAAAGACATACGAAACACAAGACATTGATTACGAGCTAAAAAAGAGCAGAAATAAAAAGGGCCATCCGCACAACCCTCATAACTTCTGTGTGTGATAAGAACGTAAGAGAAACGTGGAGAAAAATCGAGAGAAAAACATAGGTCACGTAATACCATTCCTTTGCGAATTACCTGAAGTTCTCCTCGAGATTTTAAGAAGCTCTGTGAAATGAGACATGACGCGGCAATTGCGCCAGTGTGCAATTGCTCATGCAGGCAAGGAATCAT
>BOPN01007066.1:30000-32500 GCA_017312705.2 Penaeus japonicus
TATATTATATATATTATATATATATATATATATATATATATATATATATATATATATATATATATATATATATATATATATATATATGAATATATATATATATATATATGTATATATATATATATATATATATATATATGTATATATATATGTACATATACATATATACAAATATATCTATATACATATATAAATAATCCATTCGGTTAGCGAATAAGAGTTTATATCTCGTTTTCTCTCTATCGCTAGTAATAATAACAACAAATCCTCATTGATATTGTCATTATTACCAATAGTGTTATCACTAGTGTTATCCCTACCATTATCTTTATCATGACTATTAGTATGAGGATAAATCGCACTAGTTTTGATGATGTCATGATCCATTATATTAACATTAGCATCACCATTACCACTAATAACAATATGTATATATATTTTTTTACTGTTATTTCTACTATTATGGTTTGCCATCATCATTATCATCATAGCTATTGTTATCATGTATTGATATTTTATCATTTTGCCAATGTTTATGATATAATTTGCATATTCTTACGTTCATCAAGATAAAACGAAACATTTAAGAAACTTGCAAAACCGTCTTTACAATATCATATTTGAACAAATGTAATGCAATGTAACAGTAAAAGATATCTAGAGATAATTATCCTGTATGAACCCACGTGTCGCACAATAAATCCATCAGCCGAGGTTTATCTAGTTTATTTAGGCCTACATCATGCACGCCATGGCCGCCCCACGTGGTGCCCGTACTCGGATCATCCCTTCGCCAAAATCAATTTTAAAGATTTCTCAACTCCCCCTGTCTTGGTTACAGCCAAAATCACGGAACACATGGGCTAAATACTGAGTTAAAGTTTTCAGTTCTGCCCGCCTGTCGTTCGCGAGATTTCGTTCGCTTGCCTGGAAGGACGCATAGAAGGGAGCGAAAACTTCTGCATGATTCATGGCTCGTCTGTGACGTCATGCAATGGCCGAATGCCATGATGGCGGGTCTTGTTTAGCTAATTATCTGGTAAGAATGATATGTTGATGGCACTTCTGCTTTGTATTTAAGTTGTACACTAAGAGAAGGCGTAATTTGCGCAAAAAAAGAACTGTTACGTTTTCATCTTGAATCAGGGAAAGAAGCAAGACCACGAAGTCTAAGTCAAGCGCGAAACGATCGGGACGAAGTATCGACCAACCGCGCAAGCTCCCTGGACTACAACACTACTACATTCGGTTACCACGCCGACTTCCGTCCACTCTCGATCCGATCTTATCGAAGAATTACCTAACCACTGAAACAACAATGAAGCGATTCATCCGGAATTCCCATCGCCTCACTTATCCGAATCCTTGCGCAAGAGGACCTACGTGAACCATTACCGCATGCGAGGTGGCGTGAGTTTACACATTTGTTTACCCGGTAACGCTGTGACTGGGACTTTAAGTTCCGTGACTGAACTTAAGTGTATTTGTGTGGTTTGTGGAACTGCTTCGTCTCCCAACTCGCTAATAGTCGTCACACGTAACGAGACTAAATTATTGCCTTTTTTTTTCTTTCTTTCTTTCTTTCTTATTTTATGCCTCGTTTCTTTTGTGAGCGAGATAATACAGTCGGAATAAACATGATGTGAAAACAAGAATTATGCGCGGTGATCATTTTCATTTATTTTTTTTACATTTTTGTAATGCATTGGTGAACATAAGTGTGCAAAATAAGATGTTAAAACGGAGGAAAATATTGGCGTTTTAAGATGGCACAAGACAGGGAGACTCTCCTGAAGAAGTTAACAGGGTTGTTGAAACGGTAAGTGATTAGCCTTGTTTATATTTATAAACGTTTTACGCAGCTCCATGGTCTGTAGAACAAAACCAAATTTATTTCTGAAATATAATCGCTTAATTAATCACGAGGCATGTAGCTATAGAATAAGTAATATGTGGGTGTGGGTGTGTGGATGTGTGTGTGTTGTGTGTTGTGTGTGTGTGTGTGTGTGTGTGTGTGTGTGTGTGTGTGTGTGTGTGTGTGTGTGTGTGTGTGTGTGTGTGTGTGTGTGTGTGTGTGTGTGTGTGTGTGTGTGTGTGTGTGTGTGTGTGTGTGTGTGTGTGTACGTGTACGTGTTGGTCAAAATCAACGAGTCAGAAAGAGGGTGGGGGGGATGGAGGTCTTCCTTAACCTTTATCCACCACATTCCACCTCATGTGTCTCTATACCTTCTCCCACAATATAATATTTCGTCCTTACTCTTCCAGCTGGGCAGATAACTAACTTTTCTTGGACCTTTTTTTATATAAACAAACAAACATTTTCGCAGAATTAAGAAAGGGAACGGGAGATGGGAAATAGGGAGGGGGAAGGGGTGTGAAGGGGAGAGGATGACTAAGGGATGGATACTTGTGACCATATATGTATATACAAAACAAAGAAGAGAGAAGAGAGAAGGGAGAAGAGAGAAGGGAGAGGAGAGAGGAGAGAGGAGAGAGAGAA
>BOPN01007066.1:37500-40000 GCA_017312705.2 Penaeus japonicus
ATATAAAAAAAGAAAGAAAGAAGAAGAAAAACAAACAAACAGATAAAGAATCAGAAAAGAAAGTAGGTTACTGTATCATAAGTTATAGAGATATTCTCCGCGTTCCGCGAGAGAAAGCTGATGGGATGAAACACTCACTGACATTTATCCGACCGACTTTCAGGAACGGGGCTGAGACTTGACATTTGGGGACATTCCTTTCTCTCTCTGTCTTTCTGTTTATTGTCTTTCTGTCTGTCTAGCTGTCTGTCTCTGTCTGTCTATTTGTTTTCGTCTGTCTGTGTGTTTGTATGTTTTTTTCTGTCTAGCTGACTGTCTGTCTGCCTGTCTGTCTGCCTTGCCTGTCTGTTTGTCTGTTTGTCTCCTACCCTTTCTCTCTCTCTCTCTATCATTCTCTCCTCTCTCTCTCTCTCTCTCTCTCTCTCTCTCTCTCTCTCTCTCTCTCTCTCTCTCTCTCTCTCTCTCTCTCTCATTCCAATTTCTACCCCCTACACACACACATATTCGTATTACATCACCTTTACGTTAAATCTACGAAAGTTTACGATAAATAAGGAAGGAAAAAAGGAAAAAAAGAAAAAAATCCTGACCTTGTTTCAAAACACAAAAGCCAGGATTACCACCATGATACCCTCTAATTAGTGCCGCGAGTGTGGATGATCACCGATGACGGAGGGTTGTTGGGTGGCGGAAGGGTTGGCAGCCCTGTCCTCCCTGGGGTTAGGGGGTGGGAGGAAGATGATTGTGATGAAAGAGGGAGGAGGGGGAGGAGGAGGAGGAGAGAGAGAGAGAGAGAGAGAGAGAGAGAGAGAGAGAGAGAGAGAGAGAGAGAGAGAGAGAGAGAGAGAGAGAGAGAGAGAGAGAGAGAGAGAGAGGGGGGGGGGAGGAAGAAACGGATGAGGGAAGAAGGGAGGGAAGGAGGAGGGAGAGAGGGAGGGGAAGAGGCGAAGGAGGAAAGGACGAAAGGAAGAGGGAGAGGAAAAAGAAGGAAGAGAGGGAGGGGGGAGAAAGAGGGAAAGAAGGATGAAATGCAGGAGAGGAGGAGGAGGAGGAAAGGAGAAGACCACCAGCATGGGGAAAAAACGAAAAAAAGAAGAAGAAGAAAAAAATATATATATACCGACGGCTCGCAGACCCCTCGCTGCTTCCCAAATTGAGGGTTGGATTCTTTACGGCAGGGGAGAGAGAGAGAGAGAGGGAGGGAGGGAGGGAGGGAGGGAGAGAGAGAGAGAGAGAGAGAGAGAGAGAGAGAGAGAGAGAGAGAGAGAGAGAGAGAGAGGGAGAGAGAGAGAGAGAGAGAGAGAGAGAGAGAGAGAGAGAGAGAGAGAGAGAGAGAGAGAGAGAGAGAGAGAGAGAGAGAGAGAGGGGAGAGAGAGAGAGAGAGAAAGAGAGAGAGAGAGAGAGAGAGAGAGAGAGAGAGAGAGAGAGAGAGAGAGAGAGAGAGAGAGAGAGAGGAAGAGGTAAGGAGAAGAAGAGAGAGGGAGAGGGAGAGATAGGGAAAGATAAAGAAAGAGAAAGTAAAGGAAAGTGAGAGAAAAAGAGGAGAGAGAGGAAGAGGGGGTGGGGGGAACAATATTTACTGCGCCCTTATTGTCTTAATTCTGATTTAAGAAAGAATGAGGGAGGGAAAAAAAAAATCAGCGAGACGGTATAAAAGAATCGACGTCTTTTTTTTTTTTGTTTGCTTTTATTTGACTCCCTCTGTCTGTCTGTTTTTTTTTTCTGTGTGTCTGTCCGTCCGTCTGTGTGTCTTTTTTTTTTTTGTCCGTCTGTCTTGTTGTCTCTCTCCTCCCCCCTCTTTCTGTCTGTCTCTCTTTCTCTATCTCTCTGTCTCTGTCTCTCTCTCTTTCTCTCTGTCTCTGTCTCTCTCTCCCTCTCTCTCTCTATCTATCTCTCTCCTTCTCTCCCTCTCCCTCTCCCCCCTCTCCCTCTCTCGCTCTCTCTATTTCTCTCTCTCTCCCTCCCCCCACTCTCTCTCTCTCTCTGTATCTGTCTGCACCTTTGTCCCGTTTCCCTTCATTATTTCTCATTCTGTATGTAATCTGATCTTGATAAAAGAAGATTATAAGGAAAGAGAGAGAGAGAGAGAGAGAGAGAGAGAGAGAGAGAGAGAGAGAGAGAGAGAGAGAGAGAGAGAGAGAGAGAGAGAGAGAGAGAGAGAGAGAGAGAGAGAGAGAGAGAGAGAGAGAGAGAGAGAGAGAGAGAGAGAGAGAGAGAGAGAGAGAGAGAGAGAGAGAGAGAGAGAGAGAGAGAAAGAAAGAAAGAAAGAAAGAAAGAGAGAGAGAGAGAGAGAGAGAGAGAGAGAGAGAGAAAGAAAGAGAGAGAGAGAGAGAGAGAGAGAGAGAGAAAGAAAGAAAGAAAGAAAGAGAGAGAGAGAGAGAGAGAGAGAGAGAGAGAAAGAAAGAAAGAAAGAAAGAGAGAGAGAGAGAGAGAGAGAGAGAGAGAGAGAGAAAGAAAGAAAGAAAGAAAGAGAGAGAGAGAGAGAGAGAGAGAGAGAGAG
>BOPN01007067.1:12500-15000 GCA_017312705.2 Penaeus japonicus
GTTATTCACAGGGAGGACGAAACTTTCTCAGTTCTATATTAGCTTCACGGATAATGTCTAGAATGCTCGCTCTCAGTGCCCAGTCGCTATCATTAGATTTCACTTTTTCTTTACAAAAAAATCCACGTGCCTGTAAAATTATCAATGGTAGACACAATTTTTTTTTTCCGATTCATCCGGAGAAAGTCTATATATTTAATGTTAAACCTTCAATTTCTAAAGTTCACGTAATATCTCGGCAAGAGTCGAAATACAGATAGCAAGTTACGTAGCAATAATTGCAGCCCTTGTAAATTTGCAAAGGATAAATATGGGGTAATTTAAAACGTCTAAATCAATAAGACGAAAGACAGTATGATTACATACAAAATAATCTTTTCGTGTCTAATGGAAACAGTTCAGTGTTTTTTTGTTGTTGCTTTTTTTTTGTGTGTGTGTTTTGTTTTGTTTTTGTGTATGTTGTTTTTGTTGTTCTTCTTTTTCGTCATGATATTTTTTTTAGGGGAAGAATATTGTGATTTTATTTATAGAGTGCGAAGAAACAGCACAACATTCGAGAGGAAAGTTTCTACAGCTTAGACGAAACAAAAGAAAAAAAAATCCTCAAAGTTTGTCAAACCTAAGTCCTGAAGTGTTTACCTTCATGAAAATCTCGAATAAGATTTTTTTATTTTTTATCTAATGCAGAATAGTCAGTTTGGAGTCGTGGTCAATATGATTTGATGGAAGAAATTTTTGTGTCCGATTTGGCAAAGGAAATCATTCGAAGTGCATCTTCTTCCACTGAGAGCAATGACATGTAGATCAAAATTTACCCTTTTGTGTTGTCTATTCGTGTGGAAAGATATGAATGGAAAGAACGCCGAGTCATATACGAGATTTTTATTATTCTTTTCCTCTCTTTTCTTCTCCTTTTCCTCTTCTCTATTTCCTCGCTTTTTATATATATTTTTATTTTTTTCTTTCTTCTAGTCTCTTCTATTCTCTTCTCTTGTCTTCTATTTTCTTCTCTTTTCTTCTTTTCTCTTCTCTTCTCTTCTCTTCTTTTCTTTTCTCTTCTCTTCTCTTCTCTTCTCTTCTCTTCTCTTCTCTTCTCTTCTCTTCTCTTCTCTTCTCTTCTCTTCTCTTCTCTTCTCTTCTCTTCTCTTCTCTTCTCTTCTCTTCTCTTCTCTTCTCTTCTCTTCTCTTCTCTTCTCTTCTCTTCTCTTCTCTTCTCTTCTCTTCTCTTCTCTTCTCTTCTCTTCTCTTCTCTTCTCTTCTCTTCTCTTCTCTTCTCTTCTCTTCTCTTCTCTTCTCTTCTCTTCTCTTCTCTTCTCTTCTCTTCTCTTCTCTTCTCTTCTCTTCTCTTCTCTTCTCTTCTCTTCTCTTCTCTTCTCTTCTCTTCTCTTCTCTTCTCTTCTCTTCTCTTCTCTTCTCTTCTCTTCTCTTCTCTTCTCTTCTCTTCTCTTCTCTTCTCTTCTCTTCTCTTCTCTTCTCTTCTCTTCTCTTCTCTTCTCTTCTCTTCTCTTCTCTTCTCTTCTCTTCTCTTCTCTTCTCTTCTCTTCTCTTCTCTTCTCTTCTCTTCTCTTCTCTTCTCTTCTCTTCTCTTCTCTTCTCTTCTCTTCTCTTCTCTTCTCTTCTCTTCTCTTCTCTTCTCTTCTCTTCTCTTCTCTTCTCTTCTCTTCTCTTCTCTTCTCTTCTCTTCTCTTCTCTTCTCTTCTCTTCTCTTCTCTTCTCTTCTCTTCTCTTCTCTTCTCTTCTCTTCTCTTCTCTTCTCTTCTCTTCTCTTCTCTTCTCTTCTCTTCTCTTCTCTTCTCTTCTCTTCTCTTCTCTTCTCTTCTCTTCTCTTCTCTTCTCTTCTCTTCTCTTCTCTTCTCTTCTCTTCTCTTCTCTTCTCTTCTCTTCTCTTCTCTTCTCTTCTCTTCTCTTCTCTTCTCTTCTCTTCTCTTCTCTTCTCTTCTCTTCTCTTCTCTTCTCTTCTCTTCTCTTCTCTTCTCTTCTCTTCTCTTCTCTTCTCTTCTCTTCTCTTCTCTTCTCTTCTCTTCTCTTCTCTTCTCTTCTCTTCTCTTCTCTTCTCTTCTCTTCTCTTCTCTTCTCTTCTCTTCTCTTCTCTTCTCTTCTCTTCTCTTCTCTTCTCTTCTCTTCTCTTCTCTTCTCTTCTCTTCTCTTCTCTTCTCTTCTCTTCTCTTCTCTTCTCTTCTCTTCTCTTCTCTTCTCTTCTCTTCTCTTCTCTTCTCTTCTCTTCTCTTCTCTTCTCTTCTCTTCTCTTCTCTTCTCTTAATGGATGTCTTTATGTAGGTGCTTTTGTGTGCAAGAGAGAGAGAGAGAGAGAGAGAGAGAGAGAGAGAGAGAGAGAGAGAGAGAGAGAGAGAGAGAGAGAGAGAGAGAGAGAATAAGCGAGAGAGAGAGAGAGAAAGAGAGAAGAAAAAAAGAAAGAAATAGAGAGAGAGAAGAAAGAAAAAGAGAAGGAAAACAAGATACACTCTGTATGTGTTACTACAGCCATAGTAACAATTATACC
>BOPN01007067.1:32500-35000 GCA_017312705.2 Penaeus japonicus
ACAAAAAATAACCCAGGTAAAGTTTAAAGTCTTATCACCAAAGGGAACCATACTTTTCCAGAAACTTCTCGTGTTTAGCGGACTGAGCTGACAGTGTCTGGAGGCTGACGTGGTCATGTATTAGCACTTGCTTTAAAAGTATTCCGTCGAAGTAGAAAATTAAGTTCCGTTTTCTGGTCGACTTTGTATTCTTTTTTTTCTTTTTTTTTTTTACTTTGATTTTCTTGTTTTTCCTTATATTATTGATTCTTTGTTTTGTTTGTTTGTTTTCTGGGATTCTTCTTTTTTTATGTTCTTTTCTAGCTTTTGTTTGTTGATAGATAGATAGAAATTCTAATTTTTATATGAAGGGAAAACAATAGCCAATAATTAACTAATTACTACTAATACCACCTGAAAGATAATCCTCATAGACAAAAAAAAATCACAATACAACTGAGAAAAGTAAAAAAAAAATAATAATAAATAAATAAATAAATAAATAAGAAGAAGAAATAAGAAAAAAAAAGAAAAGCTCGTTACGCGTAAGGAAATATATTTTCAAAATATAGCAAAGACCATAAACAAAAGGCCATCAATAACCGCACCTTGTTCCAGAGTCTCTTTGGCGGAATGCAACAGCGACA
Organism: Penaeus japonicus; assembly: GCA_017312705.2. Classification (NCBI taxonomy): domain Eukaryota; kingdom Metazoa; phylum Arthropoda; class Malacostraca; order Decapoda; family Penaeidae; genus Penaeus; species Penaeus japonicus. Next base: position 33,127 of record BOPN01007067.1, read on the forward strand.
ACTGCTCCTGAACTCGGGTCATACAAGGTCACTGGATCGTCTCCTGGAGTAGAGGCTAGGGGGGTTAGGGGGGGGGCAGGTGGGAGGAGGGGGGTGCAGAGCTTCAGGTTTATGAGCTCCCTGGGGACCGTTTCTGAGCTTGACACACTCTCCCTCCCCCTCCTCTCCCCTTCTCTATGCTCCCCTCTCCCCTACTACCCTCCCCCCTATCTCCTCCACCTCCCCCCATCCCCATCCCCTCACCTCCCCTCACCTCACCTCACCTCCCCTCCATTCTCCTTCATTCCCCTCCTTTCCACTCCCTTACCCTACTCTCCACTCCACTCTCCTCCCCACCCCTCCCCTCCCCTTCATTCCTATCAACTCCCCTCCACTCCTCTCCACTCCCCTCCACTCCCCTCCACTCCTCTCCATTCCCCTCCATTCCCCTCCCCTCCCTTCCACTCCCTTCCACTCCCTTCCCCTCTCCTCCACTCCCCTCTCCTCTCCTCCCCTCCCTCCCCCTCCCTCCCCCTCCACTCCCCTCCAGACCCCTCCCCGCCCATCTGCTTTCCACACCTCCATTCCTCTCATCGCTCTCCACTCCCCTTTTTCCCTCGTTCTTAGTTGCCTCATCACTTCTCTTCCTCCTTCTCCCTTCCCTTTCGCCTTTGTTCATTCTCTTCTTACTTGTCCGTTTTCTTCTCCTTCACCGTCTCTCTCTCTCTCTCTCTCTCTCTCTCTCTCTCTCTCTCTCTCTCTCTCTCTCTCTCTCTCTCTCTCTCTCTCTCTCTCTCTCTCTCTCTCTCTCTCTCTCTCTTTTATTCTTTCTCGTATCTCTCTCTCATTCTTTCTTTTCTCTCTCTTCTTTCTCTCTGCCTCTTTATCTTTCTCTCTCTCCCTCTTTCTCTTTCTCTCTTTCTCTTTCCCTCTCTCTCTCTCTTTCTCTTTCTTTCTTTTTCTCTCTCTATTTCTCTCACTCTTTCTATTTCTCTCTCTCTCTCTCTCTCTCTCTCTCTCTCTCTCTCTCTCTCTCTCTCTCTCTCTCTCTCTCTCTCTCTCTCTCTCTCTCTCTCTCGCTCTCTCTCTCTCTCTCTCTCTCTCGCTCTCTCTCTCTCTCGCTCTCTCTCTCACTCACTCACTCACTCACTCACTCACTCACTTACTCACTCGATTACAAACTCACTAACTCACTCACTCACTCACTCACTAACTCACTCACTCACTCACTCACTCACTCACTAGCTCTTTAACTTTCTCTCCCCCTCTTTCTCCCTATATCTCCCTCTCTCTCCCTCCCTCCCTCCCTCCCTCCCTCTCTCTCTCCCTCCCTCCCTCCCTCCCTCCCTCTCTCTCTCCCTCCCTCCCTTTCTCCCTCCCTCCCTCCCTCCCATCCCCATTCCCTGCCTCTTTGTCTTCCTCCGAGTACAACTAATTATCCCGGCCAGCGAATTTGGTGACGTTTTACGCTAAGTCAACGACTCGAGAGGCGAAAACGACCCGGATTAGAGTCAGCAGGAGTCAGCAGGAGTCAGCAGCGAGATTCAGCACGATGGGGAAGGAAGGTGGAGGTGGAGGAAGGAGTTAAAGGAGAGAAAAGAAAAAAGGATAAGGGGATGGGAGTGGGGGGAGGGCGGAAGTTGGAGGGGGAAGGAAGGGAGAGACAAGTGGAGGGGGAGGGGAAGGGGTATGGGGTGGAAGAGAAAGGGGGGTAGGGGAGGGAGGGAGAGAAAGGGGGAGGAGAGGAGTAAGGCAGAGAGTAAGATGGAGAAGGAGCAGGAGGATAGGGAGGAGGGAGAAGGGGGACGGAAAGGAGGAGGAGGAAGGGATGAAAGCAAACAGGAGGAGAGGGGAGAGAGGGAGAAGGTTAAGACGAAAAAAATGAGAGATAGAGG
>BOPN01007067.1:40000-45000 GCA_017312705.2 Penaeus japonicus
ATCTCCTGCACTGGTGAGGGTAACTTTATCATCCAGAGCTTCCAGGCAACTCGCGGATGTTCTGTCGAGATGGCAGACTAAAGTTGCCAGGCCAGGTTACAGTTGCTGCAATTATGACTGCTGTAACCCCGCTGCAGTTACAGCAGCTACTGTACGTACGGCTGCTGTGACCCCACTGCAGTCACAGCAGCTACTGTACGTATGGCTGCTGTGACCCCACTGCAGTTACAGCAGCTACTGTACGTATGGCAGCTGTGACCCCACTACAGTCACAGCAGCTACTGTACGTACGGCTGCTGTGACCCCACTACAGTTGCAGCAGCTACTGTGCGTACGGCTGCTGTGACCTCACTACAGTTACAGCAGCTACTGTACGTATGGCAGCTGTGACCCCACTACAGTCACAGCAGCTACTGTACGTACGGCTGCTGTGACCCCACTGCAGTCACAGCAGCTACTGTACGTACGGCTGCTGTGACCCCACTGCAGTTACAGCAGCTACTGTACGTACGACTGCTGTGACCCCACTGCAGTTACAGCAGCTACTGTACGTACGGCTGCTGTGACCCCACTGCAGTTACAGCAGCTACTGTACGTACGGCTGCTGTGACCCCACTGCAGTTATAGCAGCTACTGTACGTACGGCTGCTGTGACCCCACTACAGTTACAGCAGCTACTGTACGTATGGCTGCTGTGACCCCACTGCAGTTACAGCAGCTACTGTACGTATGGCAGCTGTGACCCCACCACCGCAGGAGAAGAGAGAGCCAGATCAGAGACGGGTTACAGCTGTGAGAAAGACTGTAGCAACTCCATTACAGCGGAGGAGAGAAATAGAGAAATGAATGTTTACAGCTACTCCAATAATCACGAGAAAAACAAAGAAGTACAAGATTACTCATAACAATTACAGTTACGAGTGTCTGCGACCCCGCCACAAGCACCGTTGTAGAAGAGAGACAACAAAGTAAAGACGGGGTTGCAATTGCAATGAAAGATTGGGAGGGGAATATCAAGCTTGATTAAAGATGAAGGGAAGGAAGGAGAAGGAAGATTGGAAAAGGGATCAAGGGAGATTGTAGAAGATAAGGGATGAAATGGGTAATGTAATTGTGTCGGGAAGGATTCCACGGAAGGTGAAAACGAAATTGGTAGATCCTCTAAAATTAAGTTCCAGCAAAAAGGATTTATTCCAAATCTTACCTTTCCTAATAAGTAAAAAAAAAATCATACCCAAAGATTAAAAAAAAAAAATGTATATATCCAAAATTAGAAAAAAAAAGGAACCATCGATTTTTTTTTTTTTCTTCTTCTTCTTCTTCTTCTTCTTCTTCTTTTTCTGAAAACCAAGAAGACAAAACCAAAAAGAGGCAGAGAAAAAATAGAAAATAAAAAAAAAGATAAGAAATTTGCGCAACTTCGCTCGGGAAGGATAGAGGAATGTGAGGCTTTGGACGCTGGTTTGAAACAGTCATATTTTGACCGCGAGAAAAAAAAAAAAAAAAAAAAAAAAAAAGGCGTTTACGGCGAAACTTTTAATTATCTCTTAAACAAAAGAGATCTGTTCTTAGGACGATAACTTCTTGGCTTTTCTTAAACTAGTTCTTTTTTTATGACTTCCTCGTTTGTTTATAATCTATCCCCGGTTATTTATTTTCTTCTGTATGGGTGTATGGGTTAAATGTATAGATTATAACCTCTATGGGAAGGGTTATATCTTCGTGGGAATGTGTGTGCTTAGTTTATTTGTTTAAAAAGTACAAAAATGACTTTGTTTTGCGTGCGTGCGTGTGTGTGGTGGGTGTATGGGTGTCTGTGTGTGTCTGTGTTTGTGTGTGCGTGTGGGTGGGTGTCTGTGCGTGTCTGTGTGTGTGTGTGTGTGTGTGTGTGTGTGTGTACGTGCGTGTGAGTGCGCGTGTATCTGTGTGTCTGTCTGTCTGTTTGTGCCTGTGATTATGAGCATATCCCGTGCCAAACAACGATGATATATTACCAGATTATCCACTGTATTGACTTTTATTTACAGTTCTCTTTTCCAGCAGACCGTCTCTCCCCTCCCCTCCCTTCCCCTCCCGTCCTCTCCCCTCCCCTCCCCCCTTCCTATCCCCCCTCACCCCCACCCCCAAGTAAACAAACCGACGCCAACTGCTCTTGATGTAGCGAGCAGCAGTCCCGGCACATAATCCGGTTCGCATCCGTGAATCCGCGAACGATAGAGAGTTCCGCCGGATTCGTTCGTGGATGCTTGGTTTTGGTCCCGTTTGCATAGCTGTGGTGGAGCGGGGAAGGATCTTTTCGTCTCTTTGTTTTTCTCTATTTCTCTCTTCTTACTTTTTTTAAAATTCTTTTTCGTTCATTCTCGTCTCTCTCGTCTCTATCTCTCTCTCAATCTTCTCTCGTCTCTCTTTCTCTCTCTCTCGTCTCTCTTTCTCTCTCTCTCTCTCTCTCTCTCTCTCTCTCTCTCTCTCTCTCTCTCTATCTATCTATCTATCTATCTATCTATCTATCTATCTATCTATCTATCTATCTATCTATCTATCTATCTATCTATCTATCTATCTATCCATCTCTCTCTTTCTTTCTCTCGCTCGCCCTCTTCCTCTCCCTCTCCCTTTCCTTCTCCATCTCTCTCTCCTTCTCAATCTCCCTCTCCCTTTCCCTCTCCCTCTCCTTCTCCCTATCCTTCTCACTCTCACTCTCTCCCTCTCCCTCTCCCTCTCCCTCTCCCTCTCCCTCTCCCTCTTCCTCTCCCTCTCCCTCTCCCTCTCCCTCTCCCTCTCCCTCTCTCCCTCTCCCTCTCCCTCTCCCTCTCCCTCTCCCTCTCCCTCTCCCTCTCCCTCTCCCTCTCCCTCTCCCTCTCCCTCTCCCTCTCCCTCTCCCTCTCCCTCTCCCTCTCCCTCTCCCTCTCCCTCTCCCTCTCCCTCTCCCTCTCCCTCTCCCTCTCTCTCTCTCTCTCTCTCTCTCTCTCCCTCTCTCCCTCTCTCCCTCTCTCCCCCTCTCCCTCTCTCCTTCTCTCTCTCTCTCACTCTCTGTCTCACTAAAGGGGGGGGGTATCTTTTGATTGATGTAAGATAAGCAGATTATCTATTCATGGAACATCAGAAAAATCGTACCTTTGTGTGATCCAGATGCAAAATATCATAACAATAGCTGACAGGGAAGGAGGGAGGGAGGGAGGGAGGGAGGGGGAGAAGGGATAAGGGGGAGGGAGGGGGAGGGAGGAGGAGAAGAACGCTTGTGGGATTAGTAAAATATTGTTATTATTACGATTATTTTTATTTATATATTTATTTTTTATTTTGTCTCTTTCTCTCATCCTACCTTCGCAAAAGGTCAAGGTTATGCATGGACAACGGATTAGCGAAGAGTTATTGTTTAGGCTTAATCGCCATTATGATATGGTTATAAACTCGAATACTTTCAATCTAGGAGCGAAAGAGCACAATACCTCTGAATGTATTATCATATTATACATTTATGTTAAGACTCTTATTCCATATGAATCCCTAAAGAAATTGTAATTTGGAGGGAAAAAAAAGTGTTAGACTCCCTCCCTCTTCACCCGAGTTGATAGAGAAAGTTAATCTATGTCGCACCACCTGTAAAACCAGCTGGATTCACGATTCGATTTTTCCCTCGACCTCTTCCTCGTCCCTACGTTCTATTTGTCTCCCTTCACCCTTTTTTTCGTCACACTACAACACCCTTGTCAAAGATAATCTCCACAATCTACATTCGTGACTTCAAAGGCGATAACGATAACGAACTTGTACATAAACTAAACACGTCTTGAACTATCGACTTTCCTTCGAAACGACTGATTTGCATCACTGAGCTTGCAGCTTTGGAAGAGGAGCAATTGCATGATGCAACGAGAGTCTGCACATTTCGCATCCTGCTGGAATAAGATAAACTAATATACATTGTATATTTCTTGTCTGTCTGTCTATACGTCTATCTGACACAAGATAAAAAGGAATTCATCCGAACTTCACACTTATTAGCGTCTCACTGATATAAAAGCGAGAGAAAGGAAGACATCGGAAGATAAACAGGAATGAGAAACTTAGTTACAGTGACGTCATTCAGTTTAGTAGTTGTCAGTGGTGTGTCTGTCCTGTCGTATGATTTTGCTCTCAAGAACTGGAAAATGGGTCAGGCTGAGTTTTGTGTCTCTTATACGTAGTCTGTACTCGACTTTTTATTTTATTTTATTTTTTTTTTTTTATTATTATTATTTTTTTTATTATTTTTTTTTTTTTTTTTATTTATTTTTTTTTTTGTATTATTTTTTTTTTTCTATTTTTTTATTATTATTATTTTTTTTAGATTGAGAAGGTGTCAGAACAAAGAAATGTTGCAATTCTGTGTAGTTGAAGAGATGTTTTTGTTTATATGAAGAGATGTTTTTGTTTATATGAAGAAATGTTTTTGTTTATGAAGAAATGTTTTTGTTTATATGAAGAGATGTTTTTGTTTATATGAAGAAATGTTTTTGTTTATATGAAGAGATGTTTTTGTTTAAATGAAGAACTGTATCTGTTTATCTATTCCTGTATATCTTGGAACCTCCTTTAGTGTACAACCAAAAAGAGTTCTATCCTACACTCCTACTCCCCCCCCAACCCCCCCGCCCCCACTCCCACGCCCATGCCCTCACTCCAATCCCCACCTCCAGCGGCTGTCTCTTTCTATTGCCGACAAAATCACTTCCCGAAAGTTATTTCAGTCTCTGCCAGAATAAAAGCTTAAAAAAAATAAAAAGAAAAGGAAAAAGAAAATCACAAAAATGATATATTTTGACGTTAGATTTAAGAGGGCGATAGAGTAAGGCGAAGAGGTGGAGAGAGAGAGAGAGAGTGAGTGAAGTGAGTGAATTGAAAAAAAAAGCAATTTGTATTTTATAGACGCAGTTTGAGGTACATGCGCAGACGCACACATAGTCTCCTACTCCCCTACGCATTCCCTCAGGCACTCACTCACTCACTCACTTACTTAC
>BOPN01007067.1:50000-57500 GCA_017312705.2 Penaeus japonicus
GGGGGGGGGGGGGGATGGGAGGGGAAGAGTAGAAGAAAGGGGGGAGGAGTGAGGGTTGTGAGGGGTGGGGTGGGGTCGAAAGGAGGAGGCCCAAAGGACAACGCTTCGGGGAGGGATGGTGTAATGAGGACGTTCAGGATAGTCAGAGTAATTCCTGAAGGCTGTAACGTCAGGAATAACCCTCCAGAACTGAGGATTTCATCTGTCTTTTTTTTTCTTTCTTATTTACTTATTTCTTTTCTTATTTTGTGCCTTCTTTTTCTTATTCTCTCAGATATTCCTTTGCTGTGACAGGTAGACACGCACGCATGCATGCGATTACTCTTATCCACATGCATTGTTGCATATCTGTAAATAAACACCGAGGTTCCTGTCAAACGAAAACGTCGAACGTTTGTTTTGTTCTTCGGTGATTTAACGTGTTTACATTTGTTGGTACTTTACGGCCCTAGGGGATTTGGCACGCGCTCATACCTACAGACGCTACGCAAACATTCATACAAAGAAATTGGTAAATCTATATATTCTCTCTCCCTCTCTCTCTCTCTCTCTCTCTCTCTCTCTCTCTCTCTCTCTCTCTCTCTCTCTCTCTCTCTCTCTCTCTCTCTCTCTCTCTCTCTCTATCTCTCTCTCTCTCTCTCTCTCTCTTCTCCCTCTCCTACCCTCTCAAACTCCCTCTCTCTTTCCCACCCTCTCATATTCCCTCTCTCTCTCTCTCTCTCACTTCTACCCTCTCCCTTTCCTTCTCCCTTTCCCTCTCTCTCTCCCACCCTCTCCCTCTCTCTTCCTTACCCTCTCCTTCCCTCTCTCTCTCTCCTACCCTCTCTCTCTTCTACCCTCTCCCTCTCCCTCTCCCACCCTCTCCTTCTCTCTTCCCTACCCTCTCCCTCCCTCTTCCCTACCCTCTCCCTCCCTCCCTCTTCCCTACCCTCTCCCTCCCTCTCTCTTCCCTACCCTCTCCCTCCCTCTCTCTCTCCAACCCCTTCCCTCTCCTCCCTCTCCTCCTCTAGTGACCTTTTTCATACACCACATCACTATGGCTCCAGCTTGCAATCTGCCAGCATAACATTTCCATCACCCATTGGTATGCCCTGAAGGAGAGGCACATGGGCTGAGACCTGACCCTGCTCTGCCGTGTTTACCTTTCGTGCGATGAAGCTCCAGCTGCGTCCGATTGCCTGCCTAGAACGTCGACTTGGATTCCGATATTTCTGATTTTTAATGAGGGGGGGGAGGGGAGGAGGATAGAATTTTGATAATGAGTTTGTTTTTGTTTTTGTTTTGTTTTGATTTTAGGTTTAAAGGGAAGGTGGGACAGAAATGGAACTAGAAAAAGAGAGAGAGAGAGGGGGGGGGGGTAGAAGGAGAGAGGAGGGGAGGTAAATGGGAAGGGGGACAAAGGAGGGGAGGGAGAGAGGTAAGGGGAGAGAAATGGAGAGATGAAAGGAGAGGAGGAGAAGAGGGTTGGGGAGTGGAGGTGAAGGGGAAAGGGGAGGGGAGTAATAGGGATAGAAGAAGAGAGATGAAGGGGGATGGGATGTGTGAGGTGATGGGGGTGAGTAGAGAGAGAAAGAAGGGGGGGATGAAACAGCAAGAGAGAGCAATTGGCGTTTGAAATTCGATAAGAAGAAAGGAAAAGAAGATAAAGATAGAATAATACAGAGACGGTGATAAATAAAATGGAAATTATAAAAGTTACAAAGATTTATGAAGCGAACGGATATCGAAGTAAAACAGATAGAAAGAAGAGAAAGAGAGAAGAGAGATGAGATGATTATACATCTAAAAGAAAATTCCAGACACAAATATCATGATGGATATATGAGCGCCGAATAAAAATTGGCACAAAAAGGTAAGACTTGGCAACTAATGCGAAGGTAGGGTATCAGTGTATGAATTTTTGATATTTCCGCAGGAGATGCAGTTATTCAGTATTTCAAAATTAAATGTCCCAGAATTTAGTTATATTAAATTTATAAAAGGTTGAGTAATCCTACTTTTTTATCAGTTCACAAAAACGAGGAAGATAAGAGATAAAAAATAAAAAAATATATATATTGTAATCACACACGAAAATGAGGAGAATAACCAGTCTCTTTTTAAAGAATGACAAAAATCAAAATAAAGAAATTTGATAAATGGATTATCACTAAATCACAATAACACCAAATAAAAGAGAAAAAAAATGAAGAAGCGAACAAGGGAAAGAGAAGGACAGTCGAGGAAATAACCAACTCCTGAGGATATTGGCAAAGTTCCGAAATAAATGTGGAAATGAAGACAGAGAAATGAATTCCAAATGGAAGGAAATGCTTGAGGAAGTTCTACCTCGGTAGGAGCACCTCCCAGGAGCCATAGGAGGGGGGAGGGGGAGGGGTTGAGGCAGAGAGAGGGGTGGGGGGGGGGGGGGGGGGGGAGGGGGGTAGGGAGGGCATGGGGAGTGGGGAAGGGAGGGGGAAGAGGAGGGGTAGGGAGGCTATGGGGAGTGGGAAGAGTGGGAGGGGGATATGGAGGGCATGGGGAGTAAGGTTTGTGTGGGTAGTGGGCGTGGGAGGGTGGGAGGGAGTGGGGCGTGGGGAGGGAAGGAGGGCGTGAGGAGGAGGAGGGAGGCAGGGCTTGGGGAGGAGGAGGAGGAGGAGGAGGAGAGTGGGCGTAGGAGGAAGGGGGGAGAGGGCGTGTGGGGGGAGGAGAGAGGGGATAAAAAAAGTGAAGGAGAGATAGAGAATAATGGAAGACCTAGATAGGCGGATGGCTGAGCAGGAGGAGATTAGGAGAAAGAGGGACATAGGAGAACAAGATGAGGAGAAAGCGGGTGAAAATGTAAATTAGATGGAAGAAAGGAGGAGATAGAAGAGAAAGAGAGAGAGAGAGAGAGAGAGATAAGGGTGGGGGGGGAGGGGGAGGGGGGAGAAGCAGAGGGGAAGTTAGGGAAACTTTTAGGGGAAAATACCTGCTTGCTGTCGTGAGCTTCCTGCGCCATTGTGACAGCTGCCCGCGCGCCGTTGTGTTTACAAGGTCTTGCTGACATATCAAGCTTTCTGCCTAATTAAACCTTTGTTGTGTGGGCTTGGGTTGTGTACACTTATCTACGTACATATATACATAGAGATATAAACGTACATATACGTATGATCATAGATAGATATAGGAAATATTTACGTACACAGAAAATTTATATATCTAGATACATATACGTATAATAAATACACAAACAAGCAAACACACATCTATGTAGTTACTAAAAAATATATTCATATATACACAATATACATACATACACATGAAGAATATACATACATACACATGACTGATATACATACATACACATGGAAAGTATACACATATATACATACATATACAGCAAAAATATCCATACATACACATACATATGATAAAACAGACACATACATACATACGTACACACGGAAAATACACACACACACACATGCACATCCATATCTATACACACACGCTCTTAAATCTTAATTCTTCCTTCCATCTCTTCTTAAACTCCCCCCCCCTCCCTCCCTCCCCTCTATATACCAGGAAGAGGGGGGGGGGGATTAAAATGAGGGGAGGAGCTTCATCCATAAGTCCAGGAAAAGGAAGGAAGAGGAGGATAAAAGCGTAAGAAAGAGAGAAAGAAGATGAGAGGAGGAGGAGGAGGAGGGGGGAGAAGAAGGAGGAGGAAGAGGAGGTGGGTAAATAGGAGCAGGAGGAGGTGGAGTAAATGAGAATAATGAGAGGCTGTGAGGTAAGGGGGAGCAGGGGGGGAGGGTGGAGAAGAAGGAGGAAGACAAGGTGCATAGATAGGAGGAAGGGGAGAGAGAAGGAGGAGGTGAGGGGGAAGGGAGAAGGAGGAGGTGAGGGGGGAAGGAAGAAGGAGGAGAAGAGAAAAAATGAGTAGGAGAAAAATGAGGAGGAGGAATAGATGGAGGTAGATAATGAGGAGGGATAGGAGAAGAGAGAGGAGAAGGAGGAGAGAAAGAAGAGAGGGACGAACGAGGAAGAAGTAGGTTGAGGAGGATGACAAGGAGGAGGAGAAGGAGAAGGAGGAATAGAAGGGGAAGAGAGAAAAAAAAAACGAAAACTATAAAGAGACAGAACGAGAGAGTGTGTCACCCAAACCCGCATTCGTGTATATGTGCAAGGAATCCTTTGCAACCGCCCGCCCGTGTCCGAGGCAGGCGTGCAGGAGCGAGGGAGGCCCTGCAGGACGAGCCCCGACGCAAAAAAAGAAAGAGGGAAAGAAGACCCTACCCCCTACCCCCTACCCCCTACCCCCTACCCCCTACCCCCTACCCCCTACCCCCTACCCCCTACCCCCTACCCCCTCATAAAAAGTCTGTTAGACTTAAAAGCGAAAATGATAAAAATGGAGAAAATACGAAACAAAGAGATAAAAATATCTTACGAGAGAAAAGGCAGTAAAAATCACAACTGTCCAAACTCCAACTTTTCTTCACAAACAAAGTTAAACAAAGAATAGAAATAGAGAAAAATGGCAACGAAGAAAACACACACACACACGCGCGCAAACACACATACATACACACACATACATACACACACACACAAACACACACACACGTAAACAAACACACACAAACACACACAAAAAAATATTACAAAAAAAACACATAAGAATCATCACAAAGACATCAAACAAACAAAACAAACAAACACATACACCAAAGTTACCCCCCAAAAAAAAAAAAAAAAAAAAAAAAAAAATAATCAACAAGTGAATATAATTAGATAATTAGCGAGAGAGAGCGATAGAGAGGAAGCAAATACAATAAACAGGAAAAGGAGGGTGGGGAAGATAATTGTCGTGTCATGAGAAACCCGAATAAAAGTCAGGTTAAGTAACAGGTTAGATGAGAGGGTCAGTAGGGCAGTTAGTTGAACCGTATGAGGTCAAAGGTCAACGGAAGAGGCGAGGAAGGATAATGATGACAAGAAAGAGAGGGAGTGAGATATGTAGAGAGAGAAAGAGAGAAAGAGAGAGAGAGAGAGAGAGAGAGAGAGAGAGAGAGAGAGAGAGAGAGAGAGAGAGAGAGAGAGAGAGAGAGAGAGAGAGAGAGAGAGAGAGAGAGAGAGAGAGAGAGAGAGAGAGAGAGAGAGAGAGAGAGAGAGAGAGTCGTGTAGAGAAAGAGAAAGACAGAAAGAGAGAGAGAGAGCCAAGCAAAAGAAAGAGAAAAAGAGAGAGAGATGACACAAAAAAAAGAGAGAGCAAGTAAATGAGAGACAATTAACTGATGAATAAGTGTGCCATGGCCGCACGCTCTCATAATTCAACCCTCATTTGTTGTCTCGAAAGCAAAAGAAAGAAGCCGACATCTTTATCATGTGGAATTTGTTAGTGTGCGACAAGCAATGGGCGAGGGAGGTAGGTGGTAGGGTGGGACGCTGGGGGAGGGGGAGGGGGAGGGGGAGCGGGAGGTAATTCGGTGGGACAGGGGTGTGGGGGGAGGGAGGGAGGTGAGTCATGGGTGGGGGTGGGGTGAGGAATTTCTTTGTTTTTTTTTATGATAGTGATAATCACTATTTATGTATTTAGTTTTAGCAAATTCTCTATCATTATTCAGATAAGAACTATCATCATCATCATCGTTATTATCATTATCCCTGGTACTGCTATTACTATCATTATCATTCTGCCAATGTTCCTATTCTACTCAAAAATAGTCATCACCATAATGATGGAACTGTCATGGAAATCATCACCTATCATCATTTTCATTATACGAGTGTGATCATCATTATCGTAATTATTATTAATTATCCTCCATACGACTTTTATCATTCTCGTTTTGTTTCCTCAATCATCATTACTTAGTTTATTATTACTGTTTTTATTACTGAATACCGTCAATATAGAACACATATTTACTCTGCTAAAGATAGACAAATTAAAAAAAAAAAAATAGACTAATAAATATATAAATAGATTGGTAAATAAATAATACGAATTTCGCAAAAGATATGTTACAATTTATTGAATAACTTATTAACATACATGGCAAAAAAAAAAAAAAAGTTTACTGAAAAGAGACAAAAAAATCGAACTCAGACCAAATAATGAAAGTGTTGTTTCTCTTTTCAATATACTTTTTTGTGTATGTGTGTTTTCTGGGTCTTGCATAGAATGTGTGGTAGTGTTTTTTGTCAATAAACTACACACACTCCTTAATTTTCCCTGTATCCTGATCTTTCACAATTTTATTCAACAAAGTGTAATGTGATTATGTACACGTGCAACAGCCATGATGGCGAAATGTAATTTGTATGAATTCTCCCGACAAGTTTTGACATGTCTGCTTAGTCGGCAATATGTTGCAATGTTTGTGACGGGATTAGGTATTTTGATGTTGCGGTAACTTGGTAGGATTATCTATATTTTCCTCTTTCTCATATCTGTCTGTCTGTCTCTCTCTCTCTCTCTCTCTCTCTCTCTCTCTCTCTCTCTCTCTCTCTCTCTCTCTCTCTCTCTCTCTCTCTCTCTCTCTCTCTCTCTCTCTCTCTCTCTCTCTCTCTCTCTCTCTCTCTCTCTCTCTCTCTCTCTCTCTCTCTCTCTCTCTCTCTCTCTCTCTCTCTCACACACACACACACACACACACACAAACACACATACACACACTCACTCACATACACTCATTCTCACTCACACTCACACTTACACCTTCACCCTCACCACCATACTCACCATCACCCTCTCCCTCACCCTCACCCTCACCCTCACCCTCACCCTCACCCTCAAACTCAAACTCACTCTCACTCTCACTCTTACTCTTACTCTTACTCTCACTCTCACTCTCACTCTCACCCTCACCCTCACCCTCACTCTCACCCTCACTCTCACCCTCACCCTCACTCTCACCCTCACCCTCACTCTCACCCTCACCCTCACTCTCACTCTCACCCTCACTCTCACCCTCACCCTCACTCTCACCCTCACCCTCACTCTCACTCTCACCCTCACTCTCACCCTCACCCTCACTCTCACTCTCACTCTCACCCTCACCCTCACTCTCACCCTCACTCTCACCCTCACCCTCACTCTCACTCACCCCCACTCACCTCACCCTCACCCTCACCCCCTCACCTCTCACCCTCACCCTCACTCACCCTCAAACTCACTCACTTTCACTCTTACTCTCACTCACTCACTCTCACCCTCACCCTCACCCTCACCCTCACCCTCACCCTCACTCTCACCCTCACCCTCACCCTCACTCTCACCCTCACCCTCACCCTCACCCTCACCCTCACCCTCACCCTCACCCTCACCCTCACCCTCACCCTCACCCTCACCCTCACCCTCACCCTCACCCTCACCCTCACCCTCACCCTCACCCTCACCCTCACTCTCACCCTCAAACTCACTCTCACTCTTACTCTTACTCTTACTCTTACTCTCACTCTCACCCTCACCCTCACCCTCACCCTCACCCTCACCCTCACCCTCACCCTCACCCTCACCCTCACCCTCACCCT
>BOPN01007067.1:62500-65337 GCA_017312705.2 Penaeus japonicus
TGTCATCATTAACCTAACAAGGGCTCGATATCTTTGCATTTTCCTAATTATCACTCTCTTGCATTACCCTGCCGCTCATTTTCATCATCACCCACACGCTCACCATTTCTGATATCATCACTAGTATTCGTTCTCCCACTCACTTTCAGTATCTTAAATACCTGAACTATTTCCCAACACTTTTAGAACTATCTTTTTTTTATCTTTTCTTTCATTCACTATCTCACCATCACCACTATAAACACCCTCACTATCACTCCATATCTCCATAACGTCACTATACTCACACCATCATCGTTTCCCCGTTACAATCTTCAGGTTTTAAACTCTAGGGATTTTTACGCCGTGTTTCATCTTACTCGCAATTCCTTTATTGATTAGATATCAGAAACACTATACGGAACAATTTAGGTTATAGGTAATCCATAAATCTGATAGGGATTCGATATTGCTATGTTGAAATTTCGTGCTCATTTATATATTATATATATATATATATATATATATATATATATATATATATATATATATATATATATATATATATATACATACATACATATATATATATATATATATATATATATATATATATATATACATACATATATATATATATATATATATATATATATATATATATATATATATATATATATATATATATATATATATATTCTTCTTTTTGTTTTGTTTTATTGTTTCTTCTATTTGTTGTTTGTCTTCTATTGTTTTCCCTTTTTCTTTTTCGTTCTTATACCTAGTTATCTAATGGATTATGATCTGTCTGCTGCTATCAATTTACCTTATCAATATTCTATTCACCATCTTAATATCATCCTCGTGAAAAAAATCTTCAGAATTATAACCGTTATTACTATCATTATCATTAGCAAAACCATTGATGCAGTTGATGCTATTGTTATGGTCATCATTATTTATTCTTTTTATTATAAGTTGTGACATTATTAAAAAAAAAAAAAAAAAAAAAAAAAAAAAACTTTTTGTCATTATTCTCATCGATCTTTTTGTATCATTATCATTATTATGGTTGTTGTTATTATTACTATCATTTATAATTTTTGTTATTCTTATCCTTATCATCTTTATCGCTTTTATCATCAACAGTATTATTATCATTATCAGCAATTATAATGGTAATTATAATGATGATAATAATAATGATGATGATAATTTAATGATGATGATGATAACATTGATAATAATGATGATGGAAAAAGGAAAATAATAATAATGATAATAATAATAATAATAATAATAATAATAATAACAATAATAACAATAATAACAATAATAATAATAATAACAATAATGATAATAATAATAATGATGATTACGATAATGATAATAATAATGACAACGATGATAATAAAAATCATAATACCAATAATAACATAAATAATAATAATAATAATTATTATTATTATATTAACAAAAACAACAACAATAAAGATAAAAGAAATAACCCCAAACATCACAAATCTTTTTCCTTTCCTCGAGCGTGTGAATATTCCTCCTAATTTAGACACATCTCGACGAAGATTATAAAGCCACCTGTTGATGCAAGACCACTTAAAAGACGACTTCAATTCCGTGGGTTTCCGTTGAAAAGCTGGCGAGGAGAGAAAGAGAGAGAGAGAGAAAAAAAGAAGAGAAAAAAAAATCAAGAGCGGAGAGTTGCCGCTGAATGACGAGGCGGGTAAAGAAAACGGGCGGTGAGGAAACGACATAGAAAACGGAGAGTGGTTGGAAGTGAGAATGGGAAATGGACATGAGAGAAAATGGGAAATGGAGCTATGATAAAGAGATGCAGTTTTTATTTATTTATTTATTTATTTTCATTACTGGTATATGAATTTAAATACGATTACGAGACTATGATATTAATCTGTTAACATCATTGTTCTTGTTGTCAATATTCTTTTTTAACTTATACATCAATATGGTTATTGTTAGTATTATCTTTTATTGCAACCATTACTATAAATCTGTATTTCTCAACAAAGATGAAAAGTTATCTTTATCCTTAGCAGTATCATTAACATCATCATCATTATAATTATCAGTATCATTACCATCACCACTAATAACATCTTCAACAATACAATAAACATCATTAACAATACAATGACCATCAGCAGGAACTAACATCATTATCAATATCACCACGAACAAGCACCATCAGTAACACCATCATCAAAATAATAATCACCATTATCTTTAACATCATTAGTTGAATTTCCTTTACTTTTACAGTGAGGCAAGATAATGGAAAAATGCTCCCCCTCTTTGATCGTTACCGGAATGACAAGGGAAGAAATCGAGGTACATTTACATAAATTGTGAAGGGCAATACAACACCGACATTTTCCCATTAAAAAAATGTCAACAAGTCCGATATAGGAGAGGAAATATGTTCTTGAAAGAGGTGGAGGTTTAGACCTATATATTCTCGGCTTGGCCCAACCATCCGTTCGCTCGTTTGTGGTTCTCTCTCTCTATTTCTTTCTCTTTCTCTCTCTTTCTCTCTTTCTCTCTTTTTTTTCTCTCTTTCTCTTTCTCTCTCTTTTTTTCTCTTTCTCTCTTTCTCTCTCGCTCTCTTTTTCTCTTTCTTTCTTTATTCCTCTCTCTCTCTCTCTCTCTCTCTCTCTCTCTCTCTCTCTCTCTCTCTCTCTCTCTCTCTCTCTCTCTCTCTCTCTCTCTCTCTCTCTCTCTCTCTCTCTCTCTCTCTCTCTTTCTTTATCCCTCTCTCTCTCTCTCTCTCTCTCTCTCTCTCTCTCTCTCTCTCTCTCTCTCTCTCTCTCTCTCTCTCTCTC
>BOPN01007068.1:0-2500 GCA_017312705.2 Penaeus japonicus
CTCTCTCTCTCTCTCTCTCTCTCTCTCTCTCTCTCTCTCTCTCTCTCTATATATATATATATATATATATATATATATATATATATATATATACATACACATACACACACACACGCACTGTTTCTAGAGCAGCGCCCATTCGGAGTGTACATGTTCGCGATAGAGGAATTGCTGAGGCAAAATTTGCAGCATCGGGTTCTCGATATAATTAAACAAAATGATAGTGAAAGAAGCAGGTAGTTTTGATTTATGCTTTAGAAATGAATTTTGAATGTAAAATGTTAATTGATTGTGAGTACAAGAAAATATTTTAAGTGTGAAGCAACGAGCAAATGTTACAAGCATTTTTGATGGTAATCATGCCAATTCTAATTCAAGCTATCTCACACTTGATAAATTCTAAATAATAACTCGGTTGTAATTTAGTTTAGTGATAGAAACAGTCTCTCAATCATATTTCAAATCAGCGAGATTTGCGAAGGCATGGCTTAATTACAACTGATTAATGATATATATTTATATACTGCCGCTGACCTTTTGACAAGAAAGAGGATATTCGCATAAAACGGTCATTATTATTTGTTGTAGCTTATTCCCATTTCTGTAAGGGGTCGCTATTCCTCACTAGTCTCCTCCATCTTCCTCTGTCTTGCTTACCATTCTCAATTAGCTTTTTTTTTTGAGATCTCCTCTTACTCTGTCCATCCATCTAAATTTTGGTCTGTCCTTCCTTCTTTCTCCTTCTGCTTCCATGGTCATTACTCTTTTACTTATTATAGTCCTCATCACGTCTGGTCACTTAGCCAAACCACTGTCGTCTCTTCTCTTCCATATCTTTGCTTAGCTCTGTAGCTTTGAATGTGCTTCTTATGTGTACTTGGCGAATCCGGTCTTTCGTTGTCAATCCACAAATCCATCTTAACGTTCTCATGGCCGCAACGTCCATTATTCTTCCTTCCGCCCTTCCTCACTGCCCAAGCCTCAGTTCCACATAACATAGCTAGTCTCACTGCTGTTCGATACACTTTATCTCTGTCTCAACTAACGCTCTCAACACAAAAAATCCCGGTAACCTCCTCCTTCAAGAGTTCCGAGCCCGACTGTATCCTGTGCTTCACTTCCACCTCGAGGTCTCTGCGTTCTGTAAGGTGAGAACCTATGTATTCGAAGGTCTCCTCTCTCTTAATGGTTGCACCATTCATCTCCACTTCTTCGAATTCTCATCTTCCGTTAAAAAAACACATGTATTCCGGTTCAACTCTATTGATCTTAGATCCTCTATCTTCCAGTGTCTTCCTCCACCTGGCTAACTTCCTTTCATACTCAGTCTTCGTCTTGGCCACTAGCACAATGTCGTCGTGGAGCTTCCTCATTTACATTTTGGGCGAGAACATCCATGGCGATGTCGAAGATATAAGGGCTTAATGCCGATCCTTGGTGTATACCCACTTTGATGTTGAATCCATCAGTTGTGCCAACAGTGCTGTTCACTTGGGTTTTCACGTCCGTGTACATATCTTTGACGAGTCTAACATATTTTTCTGACATGCCTGTATCTCCCATGCATCTCCAGACTTCTCTTCTAGGCACCCAATCGTAGGCCTTCTCGATGTCTATAAAGGCCATGTGCAGTCCTGTCTCCTTCCCATGGTATTTTTCTATAACTTCCCTGAGAGCAAAGATCACGCCCATTGTTTGTCTACCTTCCACAAAACCAAACTGTTTTTTACTAATCTGTCTTAATAATATTTCCCAAAACCTTCATAGTATACGACAGTAACTCAATTCCCCTCTAAATTCCGCAGTTTTGAATATCTCCTTTCCTTCTAAATATTGGTATGACGGTACTCCTCCTCGATTCCAATGTTATCAATTCCTCTTCCCGCCATTGCTGCACTCTTGGATTCTTTATCAGCTAGTATATTAATATAATTCCTCGTTCTGTAATATTCTTTCTTGGATAATTTCCTCACTTTCATCTTTTCCTTTACATCCTCATTCCACCATTACGCATAAACGGTGAGAATAATAGAGAGAGAGAGAGAGAGAGAGAGAGAGAGAGAGAGAGAGAGAGAGAGAGAGAGAGAGAGAGAGAGAGAGAGAGAGACCGAGCTAGTCCTGACCAGTGAGAAGACAGGTCAGAAGGGAGATTCGCTCCTACCGTGGTGGCTGGCTGACCAAGAGTCTGAGTCGCGATGGCGATAAGTCAGAGAAAAGTACCTTGACCTCAGTCGACCTGCGTTAAGAATATCTTTCCTTTGAATCGCGGCCACATGAGGGTCATTTAGATGTCTGGCAGCGTGAATAAGCGAGCTTCTGGCGGGAATTAGTAATATTTACGTAGAATTGTTGAAACATCGCACAGGAGACAAGAAAGTGGACGTATTGCAAGGTGGTGACCGAGTGAACAGACAAATAAGCAATTAGAAACTTCCAACAAGGCGTTAACAATGTCGAGAGAAGACCAAATAGAATAAAACAACGATACTGATTTATATAA
>BOPN01007068.1:35000-37500 GCA_017312705.2 Penaeus japonicus
AACCATTATATAATCAACATTTTAGAATGAAAGCCATCCTCAAAACAAGGGTAATAACAATCATGATAATTATAGTAACAACAATGATATTAATAGCTTAAATAATAACAATGATAAGGATTAGAATAATAATGATAGTGATGACAACAATGATTAAATAAATCTTATTAAGAATAATGTTGATAATAATCATGATAATGATAATGACAATAATATACATATAACTGAGATGACATGCAAAATGTGTTAAAGTTAACAATAATGATGATATGAAGGATGATAATTCTGATGATAATGATAATAACAGAGATAGTGCAAAACTAATTTTAATCGTGTAAAGGATAATGATCTGAAATAATAAAGACAATATAAATGATAATGGAAATTAATGATAATGATGAAGATGGTGATGATGATAATGATGTGATTATGAGGATATTGATGATTATGATAATAAGTTGGAGGACGAGGAGGAGAAGGAGGATGATAAAGATGAGGAGGAGAAGGAGGAGTAGGGGGATGATGATGATTATGATGATGATGATAACCATACTATATTATCACTGGTATCGTTGTTGATATTTTAATTATACGATTATCACCATCATCATTATCATCATTTTTATCACAATCATAATCAATCGTATTACTCTTATTATTGTCATTGTTCCTACTACTACCTTTATTATATCATTTTAATCATTATCATCCATATTATTACTATCACCATTGACAAGAACAATAGTGATAACAAATGGTAAGGAAGATTTTAAATGCAGTAGTAGTGGCAGTAGGAGTTGCAGTATCAATGATATCAACATCCGCATCATAATCATCATCATCATCATCACCATCATCATCATCATAATCATAATCATTAGTAGTGACATTGTCAATGAATACAAAAAGAAAAAAGATTAACGGTGTTTTGTAGGAGTCGCGAACTCGGGTCACTTGATTGGTAGTCTTGCACGAAACTGAGTAAGCTATTGCTCAATTGAATAAATGTTGCATGAATGAAAACTTTAATGATCACATGTTCAATTAAGGAAACCACAGACGTAATATTGATATCATTAATGTATAGATAATTATGTTGATGGTTATGATGATAATCAACATGATGATGATGATGATAATGATAATGAAGATGATGATAACAATGTGGTGATGATAGTAATGCCGATGATGATGTTGACAATGAAAATTATAATAGTTATGATGGTGATAATAATCATAATGATGATAATGATAGCATAAAAATAATGACTATGATAATGATAACGAAGACAATAACAACAGCAACATCGAAAGTAACAATGATGTTGATGCGGATGTTGATATCATTGATACTGCAACTACTACTACTACTACTGCTATAAGCAATGGAGAGAGTATTACAAATAGTAATAATGATATGAATGACTGAAGGCGTTGATCCGTGTACTTATTGCACTGCAAGAAATGATATATAATATTTTCACTTTATTTTCCTGATATAACTCGCGTGTGCGTGCGTGTGAGTGTGCGTGTGCGTGTGCGTGTGAGTGTGTGCGTGTGCGTGTGCGTGCGTGTGTGCTTCAGGGATTCTCCTCTCACTCATGATAAAGCCTCGACAAATCATACGTTAAGCTAAAGAACGTTGGCATTTCTGCAGCGACAAGAAACAATCCCAAATGTCATTTCACTGTTTGAATGTTATCTTCACCCCCCCCCCCCCCCCCCCCCCGCCACAATCTCCCCTCATCCCTCCTTCCTCACTTTACTCCTCCCCTTCCCCCTTCCCCCTCCTCTTCCCCCTCCCCCAACCCCTCTTCCCTCTTCCAACCCATTGCTCTGAAGGTCAGGTCACAGTGACCTTTCCTCGGCGTGGAGAAAATCAAGACGGTTCATGAAGGTCACCTGCAAAAGGTCATCTGGCGAATCTGCAAATACCCCCCCCCCCCCCACCCTCTCTCCCTCCCCCTTACCCCATACTCCCCTTCCCCCCCACCCTAATAGTTTTTATCATCATCATTATTGTTATCATTCCTGTTGTTGATGTTGTTTTTGTTTTTGTTGTTATTGTTATAGTCGTTGTCATTGTTATTATTATTATTATTATTATTATTATTATTACTATCATTATCATCATTATCATTATCACTATTGTTATTATTTCCATCACCATTATTATCATCATCATCATCACATCATCATTGTTACTATTGTTATCATCATTTTCAGTATTATTACTATTATTATTGTAATTATGATAATTATTATCATTATGATTTTCATGATCATCATTATTATCACCATCATAGTTATAATTACTATAATATTTTGCTATCTAAAAAGTGAAGAACTATGACTATGTTGATATGTTCATCGTTTTTTTTCAAATCTCGAAATTCAACTGAAAAAATGCTCGTTATTAAAGTAATTGCAATTTGGTTCTGAAAAAGGATAATCACTATTGGTGTAAATGATAAATATATACTAAATATCAGTGGAATTT
>BOPN01007068.1:42500-45000 GCA_017312705.2 Penaeus japonicus
ATGTATATGCACACACACACACGCTTACGAACTTACTTCTCTTATTTCTATTTGTATTGTTCTTCTCTCATTGTTTTATTCATCTAATCTCTTCTCTTGTTTATCATCATCTTCCCTCTTCCTCGCGAACCGTCAAAATATTTAACGGTTAACATTTAGTGTAGGCCATTTTCGCCGTGTCATGCTATATCCCCTCTCTCTCCCTCACACACACACACACACACACTCTGATGAGGTCACCCTTTGTGTCATGCGTATTCCCTCTCACACTCTAACGTGGTCTCCCTTTATGTCATGTTAGTCCACCTCTCACACTAATAAGCTCACTCTTTTTATCATGTTATTACCTTTCTCTCACACTAATAAGCTCAACATTTATGTCATGTTAGTTCACCTCTCACACTAATAAGCTCACCCTTTGAATCACTTTACTCCCTTTCTCTCACACTAATAAGCTCAACATTTATGTCATGTTAGTTAACCTCTCACACTAATAAGCTCACCCTTTGAATAATTTTACTCCCTTTCTCTCTCCCACTAATAAGCTCACCCTTTGAATAATTTTACTCCCTTTCTCTCACACTAATAAGCTCAACATTAATACCAAGCTCTTTCCTCCCTGTCACACTAATAAATTCACCTTTTATGGCAAGGCTATGCAACTGTTATGAGCAAAGGTCCAGTTAGACAAGTTCCAATGCATGCAGTGGTCCGGATTTTGTTAGTGCAATTGCATGAATACTGTTTTAAACATATATTTAAAGTCCCGGGGAGCAATTGTAGATTGAACACATATACACGATAGATCCTTAACTCATCACCAGTGCCTGAGTATTGTAACTGGACCCCAAGAGGCTTCAGGAACAGAAAATATAATTAGATAACATGGAGTCACCCACGATGGGTTAATGCATGTGTTAGTGCAGGATCTATCGGCTATATAACCTATATATCTAACCTACAATTGCTCCTGTGTACTTAGATATAAGTGCTACGGCTACTCAACTGTGGGACACTTGAGTAGCCCTGCTTTATGGTATGCTATTCCCTCTCACATTAATGAGGTCACCCTTTGCGCCATCCCACGTCGGCGGCGACACCCTGTGACATGCTGAAAGGGTGGCAAGCAGATACGGATAATGGCAAGTGTGATCTGAATTCATAATTGATTTTCCTTCTTTCTTGTTGTTTTCTTAGTCGTGCGTATTTTTTAATTCGTTCGTATGTTTATTTTTTGAAATTTTCTTTCGAGTTGTCAGTTTTGCTTTATATGATTTCTTATTTTTTTATGTTCCATTCATGTATCGAGATTGATTTAATTTCGTTCCACATTTTTCCAGATCTCATTCCCGTTTCTTTGCACGTATCGAATATCATCATAGCTACTAAAAAGAATATTCCAATCAATATTCATAAGGGCTCCAGTTTACAAATAACCGGAAACTCAACAGAAAATGTAACAATTCAAATGAAAACTATCAAAGTGTCAAAAGAATTACCCATTAGACTCCTAAAAGAGAGAGAGAGAGAGAGAGGGGGGGGAGGGGGAGGCGAGACAAACAGAGAGAGAGAGAGAGAGAGAGAGAAAGAGAGAGAGAGAGAGAAAGAGAAAGAGAGAGAGAGAGAAAGAAAGAGAGAGAGAGCGAGAGTGAGCGCCTTCCACTCTCATAACATACATCTTTACTAACAAGAAAAGCAACCTAACTGGTCTGGCCAAAGACTTTCAAAACTGACAGGTAAATCGGACGAAAATACCCAAGAGTTAATAGAGCTTCTCTCACCTTGAACAAACAAGTGTCAATTCTCCCGCGCCCTCTCTCTCCTTTTGCCCCCCCTTCTCCTTACACCCTCATACTCTCCCTCTATACACACCTCCCTGCTACATTACTGAACCTGTCACCCTGCCATGAATCAGGTGTTCCCAATGGAAACGAGAGAGACAGGGAGGGAGGGAGGGAGGGGGGGAGAGGGGGAGATAGGGGGGAGGGAGACAGCGGGGAGAGGGGGAGAGGGAGAGGGAAAAGGAAAGGGAGAGAAAACGAGAAAAAGAAGGAGAAAGAAAACGAGAGGGTAAAGGTGAAGGGGAAGGAGGAGAAGGAGAAGGTGAGGGTGAAGGAGAAAGAGAAAAAGATATATATATATATATATATATATATATATATATATATATATATATATATAGATAGATAGATAGATAGAGAGAGAGAGAGAGCGAGAGAGAGGAGAGAAAGAGAGAGAGAAAGAGAGATAGAGAGAAAGAGAGAGAGCGATAGAGAGCGAGAGCGAGAAAGCGGGAGAGGGACCTGCCCCTGGGCCCTGCTTAACTCTTAAACTAGGTCACCTCGCATGACCGCTGACCCCTGCCCTAGCACGGAGGTCAGAGGTTACCTTGTGACACCATTTACTCTTGTCACCATAAGGTTCATGGGAACTATTGCGCAGTGGTGGCCGCGGGAGGAAATTATATGTAGCAAAGGTACGATCTAGTTTATACATGTAA
>BOPN01007068.1:50000-55000 GCA_017312705.2 Penaeus japonicus
TATTTCGGTCCTGAAGTTCAGACAATTCAATGCCCTAACGGTGCTAATCATAAGGAAAAACGTTTCACGGAGAAAAGCTATAAACACATAAGTTGTTACTATACAAAACCTATACAAGTGGATACAGAGTTAGCTACCATTTTAGCACTGTTATTCTTTATAGCACTGTTGGTTACCGAGTGGATGAAGAAAAAGAAGAAGGAAAAGAATAAGAAGAAAGAAAACACATGTATACACATATATATATATACATACATATATACAGAACACTTATATATGTATATGTATGTATATATGTATAAGTAACTTTTTTTTAAAACGAACAATTGATTTTCTTTAAAGCTTCTGACTGCCATCCAAGCACTAACTGATACCTGAATGGATGGGATACGTTAAAAGTTATATTTAACTATTTAAAGAAATAGATTACCAATAGTAAAATGTTTTCTTCATCTTTCACTGGCAAATTAACCCTAGTGAAATCTAACAGCACTGAACACCATGAAATCATAATAACAACAAAAGCATGGCATAACCTCTACAAAAATATTTAATAACCTTTGACTATCACCTGATAATAACTATTTCAGTCCAGTACTTATCATACTAAAAATCTAATTCATCTCAAGCAGCATTAAAGGCACTGAGAGGCAGATACTATACATTCTGAGTATGAAAAATAAGGCATCTATATCAAGTGATCTAAATGACCAAATTTTTTTTTTATTTTATTCATTTTTTTTTTTTTTTAAAGAGCAGACCAAAATTCATAAACATGTATCTTAAGGGTCTAAACCTGTGACTATCAATAGTGACTGAATCAACTTTCTTGTGACAACAGTTTAATATATTTTTTTGGCCGAAAGATAATCATACTCCTGCATCTTTACATGTATATCCTGCACTAAAGGCTGAAACGAAGACTATTCAATATTTCATCCTAATGCCCAATAACATGTGCTAACACTGAAATAATGCTAATTATCTCAATTCAATATAAGCTGTACCACAACATTGACAGGTACTTCCTTATAAAACATTGTACTATGAGATTCTGAATTTCTTATCAATATAGATATAAGAGGAAATGAAACTTTCGCTGTGAAGGTCCATTTTTTTTCTCTCTTTTAAATGCTCTATAACAAAGTTATCTAAGTCATCATAAGGCAGACATTTCAAGAAGATAATTTGATAGTGTGAAAACTCACCCAAAATATCCATCACTTTAAAGCACTGATTAAACATTATTTTGAAATGTCCTTAGCCTTACCACCTGTCCTTACTTATCCCTATAAATGACAAGTAGTAACAATCATAAAGGGTAAATTTTCCTAGGGATACTATGTAGTTCAAATGTACTTTACCAAAATCATAGTTCTTTTGTCTTCTAGTTTCTCCGGATTTGACGAGAAGCAGCGTCAAAATATGCTTAACTAGTACTTTCTAATATGCATGGAAAAGTGATGCTTCAGAGGATATCTATACAGAAAAGGAGTATGCCCTTATAGCTTCATGGCAGATTGATTAAGATACACTAGTACATAATCAAGAAGTACGTACATTATAAAAGTGTTGTTTTCTCTCACTTAGCAAATTGTATGACTAGCAGAAACCATTGGGCAACTTTCAATTTCAGTTTTCCCCCAACTTTTACCCGTCAACATACAAATTTTCTCGTACGTGCTCTAAAACAACAGGGGCCGTACACTTCAGTCTGCTCACCTACTTCCCAATATATTCCACTATACTTTTGGTAGCCATATCAATCCCCTCCTTCTTTTAGTAATATGAATTTTGAGAGATTATTCAGGACAAAGTGACACAAATAAAAGGAGTTTGTAGAAAAGATAAAACTCTATCTTTACAAGAAGAATAATATCTCTTATATAATATCAGAGAATGAATGGTTTCCACATATTAAAGATGAAGTGGAGAATTTGAGTGAACACTTTAGAAATTTAGCAAACTTAGCTAACTAAGAGAAAATACGGATATAGTGCATCTACTTATTTCTTGAGGTCTTCCACGACAATTGGACTCCGTATACACACACACACACACACCATTACATATTATTATTAATTACCAACATTCCATAAAAAGATAACATACAACGATACTTATGATACTTTTAAGTCAAGGCAGTTTAATCACAAAAACAGCTATCTTATCTGGAGTGCTCTATAGCTCTGACACTACCAATAGAAAAATCAACTTCTCACATTCATATAACATTCTACATGCATATGACCAAAGTAATATTCTTGTAAACATTAAATATTAGGGGGGGGAAAAAAATCAGGCCATACCTGTTTCCTAAATGGATATATATACTTCCAAACACCATTATCTCTGGTATTTTGTTACTCCTTATAATAGAAATGTAAATGTACATTTTTGGGCACTTACAGTACTCTAAATTGAGGTGATGATTTCAATGTAAATGCAATTGACAATAGCACCAACACAGTAGACTAAATATTATAAGCAGTGATTGATTATTTCAAATAATTTTTCGGTTTTGTTTGTTTGTCTCGGCAAAACCTACTTATGATATGGAATGGCAGTATGTCATTTACTCTTTCCTCATTTAGCACAAAATTCCTAATCCAAGACAACAATAGCCTCTCAAAATGAAACATTAATTCTATTCCCCTTCCCTAAAAAATATCGCCCCATTGGAAAACTCACGACTCTTAGAGCACAGACACACACAGACACCCGGCTCTCATCACCTGTGACTGAACACCAAAACATTGAAAAATTAACCGTTGAACTCCTATGCCCAGGTGTCTCAGGTGTTGGTCTCGTCCAGAGTCAGGAATGGCACTTCTGGGTTGAGTCTCGGCACCACGAACGACCTCCAGGCCCAGCGCAGGGCAGCCAGCACCAGCGGCACTGAGAGGAGTGCCAACAGTCCCAGCATGATGTAGGAGGCAAGAGTTAGCCCGTCCACTGTACTCGGGGCGTACACGCACGAATGCCAGTCTGAAGTGTTAGAATAATTTAGAAGAGTTCCTTGATTAGAAAAAAAAGGAGTGGTGTATCTTCCTTTTTTTTTTTTTTTTAATATTTGGAGAAAAAAAAAATGATGTATTACTAAAGAATCATAAATTATAATTAATAAAATTTCAATAATAATATATGAGTAACTCATAAGCCTTATCTTAAAAATGTAATTCTTGCAAAGGAGAAGAGATAATGCAAATTCTGGCTGTGCAACTTTCAACTGGAAATCTAGAAATCAACAAGAAATTATATTACAGTTTTTCCAGTCAATATTATCCTTATATCTAAATACATGCAAATATATCCCTATATATTGCGTAGTCTTACATTCTCACAGTGCTTGGTGTTTTTGTTATGAGCGTATAAAGAAGAACCTACTGTATCTGGTGTAACAAACTGTATTTGTAATGCTCTGTGCTAAAGTAAAGTACGGGACACGCATAACACTGAGAAAAAGGTGAGTGAAGTAGGATCTCTTTGCTTATATTTGCTTTAAATTACAACACATGAGTGAGTGAGGGAAAGGACTTGAAACCTTTAATAAAACAAGAAAACAGAATGGGATTTTGGGAGATCCTTGGTGTTTCAGTCAATCAGTCAATGGTCTGTTTTACCTATTGATTGTCATGTAAGCCCTAAGCTGATTAGTTTCTCTCTTAGTGTCTCTCCCTTGTTACCAACAGGTGTTTGTTACCATTTCTGTTTGTGCTACATGTGCTGATAAAAAAAAAGAAAAAGAAATCAAACCGCCGTCTCTTCCCATTTTAGCCCAAAAATTCACCTGAGTATCTGGCTCATGTGAGGCATGTGATTTCTTAAAACTGACCCCATGTTACTTACCTTACTTCGACTAGGAACACAATACCCCAATTTATTAATGATTTGAAAAGAGGATGATTTTTATAACTATGAATATACTTAACTACCAGTTTGATATCTCATTCCCTTTATTTCAACTATTTAAAATCAATAGATAATCTATAGAGTGGTTTGAAATCCGTGTCGAAAATCTGTGTCATTTTTTTGTTTCAAAACAAACATCTTGCTTCACTTTTTGCTCTGAAATTAATTCTGTAAAAACTTCACTTTAAATGGAGAACCTTTCAAATTTACTTAAGTTACTTTAAATCACTGTGAGATATGTATACATATACACATACCTGATCCATTGTAAACACCGCTTAGCTTCACATCTGGCCCGCATGACGACTCAGCAAATCCTACTGCAGCATGAGCTCGGTCGAAGGTTACACAGAGCCCTTCCAAAATGACAGCGCCTGAAAATGAGAAGAAAGTGAAAGGGTTTGTTTTGCATAGACTGTCTTTTTGGAATTAATAAGAGGAACATTAAATGAAAAATCTTTTTGCCAGGGATATCATGATGGACATTTCAAATTGTGTGAAATGACAATTAAGATTATTAACTAATAAATAAAACAGAAGGGAATGACAATTTTCCCAATGAAAAGCTTCACAGAAGCATATTGCAGACTCAAGACTCCCTCGGCCATTAAAGTACAGATATAGCGTTCCTAGAGTAATGACAAAACCTATGTAAGAATTCGAAAAATATGAGGAAAATGTTAATGGTATTCTTACAACATATTTCCAAACACTTTGGGTCATCAATACTCCCTCCCTTCCACATATACAAGCAAAGTGACCCAACCCACCTCTAACAACAACAACAAAACTCTTTTGATAATGGATATCTCACCTAATACCGTGCCTGTGTGGGACTCCTCGATCCCCAGCACCCAGCAATCACCTGACTCGGAGATGTCGAGGGCTGGCCGGAGGTACGAGGCAGGTGGTATCGTGATAGTGAAGGCGGAGTTGTTGCTGTGAGCCAGATGGACTGATATGTTTGGAAATGCATCCCATATCTGGCAAAAAAAGGAGATAGTAGCTGTTTATTTGTAATAACAAAAGAAATAATAATAATAATATTAATAATAATAATAATAGTGATAAAAATAATAATAATAACA